>JAVTVY010056837.1:0-29535 GCA_036873755.1 Hanleya hanleyi | reverse complement strand
CAGACAACACAACATTGCGGGTAGTGTTTTAATAAATAAATGAATGAAAACAACGACCAGACATTGACACCATTGGTTTTATTTACCCACCACCCATAGAATCCATTTCTTTATTAAACCTACCACGCACAGAATCGGATTTCATTTGAACACGACCACCCATAGAAAAAAAAAAGGCTTCCCATCCGCCCCCCCCATGCCTTTTTTTCTGGAATAGCCCTCCATTATTTTGACTTTTTCATGTAAAAAATGATAACTCAATTTTTTTGCCTTTTTCATAAAAAAAAATAACTTCTTTTATTTTTTATTATTTTACCCGTAAGCCAGTGTCATTGTTTTCATTGAACAGCCTCCGTTGAATGGTGATGGAGCACTGCGATCACATACATCTCTGATTTTCCCTCAGCCGCACCCCCCCCCCTTTGATTTTAGCCCTGCGAATTTTGTAGCATGAATTGAAACGACACACCACAGACCCAAAAGTTTGTTTTCCATTGTAAGTGCATTGAATTTATAACATTTATTCTCACCTTCCAATATGCCGTTTGTGTTTATTTGTCAGTACTTCCAAACTGACTTCATTACGACAAAAAAATAGGTGACACTGTCACAGAAGGAGCAATAATGCGTTAATTTCGCGGCAGAAATAAAGCATGATGAACGATTTTAACAGAAATTCCTCCCAAGTATTCGTGTATTACAATAATTTATTCGTTAGTTTTGAAGTCTAAACGAAAAATTCTCAATTTACCGTAACAAGGGCAGAGGTTGCATGTTGCTTGTTTTCCACCACAAAACACAGGGCGGGGCACTTCACTTCGACGTGAGGCAGGTATTATACGTGTTCAGAGTTCCAACAGATCAAAGAAGTTGAAAATTTTTTAGAGTATGACAAATATATTTTTCTTTTGTGTTCTTGTTGAGATTTTTAGCCCACCATCACCAGATGGTGGGCTGTTCAAATTACTTTTCGTCCGTCGTCTGTCCGTAAACAATTTTTATCGCGATTTCTCAGGAACTACTGCATGGATCTTTCTCAAATTTGGTACACAGGTTCCCCTTGGGGTCTAGTTGTGCCAGATACCTTTTCTGGTCCGATTCGAAAATCCAATATGGCCACCAGGCAGCCATCTTGGATTTCCCCATGAAACTTTGTTATCGTCATTTCTCAGGAAGTACTGTATGGATCTTTCTCAAATTTGCTACACAGGTTCCCGTTGGGATCTAGTTGTGCAAGATACCTTTTCGGTCCGAATCGAAAATCCAATATGGCCATAAGGCAGCCATCTTGAATTTCTCCATGAAACCTTGTTATCGCGATTTCTCAGGAACTACTGCATGGATCTTTCTCAAATTTGGCACACAGGTTCCCCTTGGGGTCTAGTTGTGCAAGATACCTATTCTGGTCCGATTCGAAAATCCAATATGGCCACCAGGCAGCCATCTTGGATTTCCCCATGAAACCTTGTTATCGCGATTTCTCAGGAACTACTGCATGGATCTTTCTCAAATTTGGTGCACAGGTTCCCCTTGGGGTCTAGTTGTGCAAGATACCTTTTCTGGTCCGATTCGAAAATCCAATATGGCCACCAGGCAGCCATCTTGGATTTTTCCATGCGACTTTGTTATCGTGATCGCTCAGGAAGTACTGCAGGGATCTTTCTCAAATTTGGTACACAGATTCCCCTTGTGGCCCAGTTGTGCAAAATACCTTTGGACCGATTCGAGAATCCAATATGGCCGCCAGGTGACCAGCTTCAATTTCCCTTTGAAACATTATCGTGAATTCTCAGGAAATATTTCATGGATCTTTCTGAAATTTGGTACACAGGTCCCACATGGGGTCTAGTTGTGCAAGATACATTTTTTGGTCCAATTCGAAAATCCAAGTTCCGCTTCAAATTAATACGGCATTTCTGAGTTGTAACGTTGCATCACAGTCGGCGGATCAAACGGTGGGGCATATTCTATATATTGGCTATAGAGAATATCCATACCTTCACCTTCCATATCAAGGAGTTCAAATAATTCAGAATTAAAATGTATTTCTTCAAATTTTAAATCAGTTTTCTTTAGTCCATGCAGTTGCAAGTGAACTGCCCCACCCTTTCGTCTGCCGGCGGGTCGGCTGCATGAAGGGACGTCACTCTTCTGACACGTCGCAACTCGACAACTGTAGACTACTGCATGTTTCGATCCAATGCAGATAATCCGGATTCAGACACTTGCGAAGTTTCAACATTATTGCGCGGACCCGATCCCTTCAGTATTAACAGGGATTCATAGAAGTCCAAATTTTACGAACCGAAATCTGGAAAATTGAGTTTTTTTTTACTCAAATTGAGTTAAAATAAAATTTATCGGCATTTTTTATCCCTCAAATTGAGTATATAAATTTTTTACAAACCAGGGTCATTTTTTCCCCCACCCAGTGTTGAGTATATAATTTTTTTACAAACCAGGGTAAATGTTACATGTACCTTCTATGAACCTTGTCTACTGTTACCAATTCATATATTTTTAGCCTTTTGTGTAATTAAAACCATTTTGTGTCGTTGATTGCGTTTACTCGTTTCCATCATTATGTTTTCAGGTATCTGGCAGGATACATGAACAAATTATGTTAGATTTATTCAAGTTGTTTACGAGTAATACTTCAGGTAATCAGGTAAAACTCTGTAATGCTGCCGGTACTGGTTTTGATTTATACATGTACATGTAGTTCTCATATGCATGCAGTGAGGAGTGTCAACTATTTCCCTCTCTGAAAGCTGTTATATCTCAATCAATCAACAATACATAAAAGAACTTTTAATTCCTTTTTCCAACTTCCACACAGGACTGTCTGAATTATTTCAGTATACAAATATGGCCCAACTTGTTAGGTGGTAATTATAAAAAAAAATATATATTGATATCATAAAAACCCCATTTATCTATTAATTTAGATCTAAAATTAAATTTGAAGAAACCATTATCCAAAATTTAACATTAACAGAAAAATAATTTTAATTATGGAAACATTTAACAAAAGCAGTGAATTAATAAATATAAAAATATTGTGATGACCTAAGTGAAGTTCCAGTTATTGTGATATTATTCAATTACAAATGACCACCAGTATGAAAAATCACACTGGTTTATAAAACGATGATTGTATATATTTTATTTACATACACGATGATTGTATTGGGTTACACAAATAATAGGAGTCTTGAGGATGATATTATTTTGATAGAATATGGTTAACAAAAAAAAAAGAAGGAAAAAACAACAACGAAACGCTTCAAAACGCTTGCTTGCTCTCTCGCTAGGAAGAGTTCACTCCCTTGTCATGTTCTCGAACCGCACGCTGTACGGTTGTGTCAATCTTCGTTACCAAACTGAAAATGATACAGTATTACTATTTTCTCAACACCGACCACACAGATTATACAAAGAAATGCTTACGATTGGCAATCTACGAAAACAACGTGTCTTTATTCAGTATCGTGTGTATCTCCCTGCGTTGGAAGGAACGAGAACGAAAAGGTCGAACGAAAACGAAACCAAAAAAAAAAATGGCGACTCGTCGATTGTTCAGTGAAATTACGGTTCATAAGTGTTCGGGATTCTTCCACGGAATTATACGTCTATGTAACTAACATTACGTGTGATAAACTAGTCTCAGATGAATATATCCCGTTAACAGACTAAGTCGTCCGAGGTAAATTCAGAGCAGCTGACGGAGTTTGCACTTGACGTTGTTGTTGCTGCCGACAGATTCACATGTGTTTTCGCGACCATGGGATGATTTCCCGACAACCAGGTATTGTAATTTCGAATTTACGAAGCTTAAAAATTCAGTTTCCGAAGATTGAAAATTCAGTTTCCAACACACAAATTGAGTATAAATATTTTGGTGAAAACTTTTGATTTTTTACTCAAAAAAATTGAATTTTGAACTGAAAAATTGAGTTTTAAAACTCAATCTACGAACCGAAATTCGGTACGTAGAACTGACGTGTATGAATCCCTGATTAAGTATTGTACCATCTTACATTTTCGAGCATGGTATCTTAAGAGATGTCAAAACTAGCCCAGTAAACAGAACAGAATTAGGATTCGTTCCTATTTATAAAATCTTAAGTATGTTTCATAACTCATGCCATAGTGTCAAAGAGATTTGTCTTCGCTTCCAGTACCCAATGATGACACGTGCAAAAAAAAATAAAATAAAAATACTACAAACGAAGACGAACGATCCTCCGTACATGTACATTCACTTTCAGACTAACTTTCCTCATTTCTTTTGTACTATAACAACCGACATAAGTACAGTTTCTAGAAATCTTGAAACTCCTGAAATTTAGAAAGATTATATCTTGGTGCTTTCCAGTGTCCTTTGTTAGCTCAGATTCGAAATTCTGTGAACAAAATTACAAATCAATCGTTTGTTCTTAGTAACAATGGACAAAAAGTTCCCCTCGTCATTATCTTACAATTATCGGACAATGGTGCAGGCCTTATTATTTTACGCGAACGCTCGTTCAGGTTACGTGAAGGTTACGCAAATCATATTTTACGCGAACGGTCACCGTTCACGTGGGGCGAATTTTATCTGCCAGCAAGTCACAAGTCGGCATTGTCTGTCTGCACAAAGTGAAAATAAAATAAAAAGTGGCGACAGCGAAATATTTCCGCGTATACCGTCCACTTTCTCTTTCTCCTTTTGTCGACTGGCAGGATAATTTACATGGCCGTGGTTGTTTGATAAATCATGAAATGCTTATGGCCTAGTTAAATTGTTTGTGTCGGAGTGGTTTCGTTTTCACTGGCCAGACAATTACGCATGCCCAGATGGAAATAGGTCAGCACTGAAAACTATTTGCCGAGAAGTGGCGACTGTCTGGTTGTTGGAATTGACGAATAAATTGAAATCATGGATGTTATTAGATGCACAATGAATCATTTTGAAACCCTGAACATACATTCAGAACATATTTGGCATTTTATAGCTTTAGAAATATTTAGGAATCGCATTTCGGCAAAAATAGTGTACCGTAAAACCCACGCAAGGAATCTTATCACGTTCAGAATACTACCGATGCCGATGGACGGTCTGTTTTGCTTCATCTCGACTAAATAACTCGTCTAACTTCTTATAGAGGTCACGGTATGTATTCCTGGTTACTCGTAGCATGACGAATATTGAATATTTATTAAACATTCCAAGTGAATCGGTAAAAATCGTTTTGTTTACGCGACGTGAAAATTTACGTAACCTTTCACGTAACCGATCGGTTACGCAACGAAGTTGGTGCGTAACCGAACGATCGGTTACGTACGCTAAAAATCACGCGAACGGTAAATCGTTCTCGCCAGATTTTGAAAAAATAAGGCCTGTGGTGGGCGCCAAGATCCTTCAGGATCTCTCGTCTTCCTTACTGTCCAGCGTGTCCCATGTGTTGAGCTGAAGAAAATGGCGCTGAAATGGTCGGGAACCCTTCATCAAAAACCTAGCAGTTCAATGCCACAGATATCTGGTGGTACTCGACAGCGAATTGCCTCCTTTGTCATAAGATAAGATTTATTAATGTAAAACGTATCATATGATATTACATTGTCGCGGCGCTGCAGTGAACGTCAAGAAAAATAATTTCCGCGAAAGCTTCTTGAGCGTGTTTCATTTTCACTGGATATCCCATGACGAGACGTGGTGTCTGCGGCTAAACAAACATACGGAAATCCGGGAAGTGGCAGAGATGACATGAAGAGTGTGGGCTATCATACGGACATTTATTGGCATAGAGACGAACGTGACACGAACAACAACCTTGTATTGTGAACTTTAGGTTGCGATAACATTCCCGTGATCGTGGCATTTTTGTTCGGCCCGGTCTTACATAAACTCAATCGTTTATGAAAAAAACTCAATTTTTTCCCCCAAAAAAACCAGAAAACTGAATTTCTAGCTCAAAACTCAATTTTTAAAAAATCGCAAAAACTCAATTCAAATTCGTTTTCATCGGGAATACCACGATGAAAAACTGTCTAGAAAAACCCGTGGCCACATCACTGAATGCAAGCCTTCAAGTGCCTCATATATTTTCTTATATTTTTTAGTCCTTCCTATATTTTTCTCAAAACCTCCTATATTTTGACTTTTTGACCTGTTCCGTGTCCGTCATCAATGGGCGAAGTCGTGAGTCCAGGCCGAATCGAATTTGGAACATTTTCATTCTCCTTATTTCCTCTGCCTCTTCTAGTTCTATTCAGTGGCTTGATGGTTGGTATGGCTGTGACTTTTAACTTTGAAACGTATCCAAGCTCGATAGCGACGCTGCTCAGCTCTTCAAATGCGGCCTCCCGATCAAAGTATGCACAGCAGATTGTTGTGTACTTCAGCGGGGCCGGTCGTCCATGCTCTCATAGTCTTCACAAACTTCGTCCAAGTTCTACCTATATTCTCGTCTTTTGGCCACTGGTGGAGACTCGCACCACAAGCTGTAGTGTTACTACACCCTCCCACGACACACCGTCGTGGCATCTTGAATAGAAATGCTTTCTAGATGACTTAAGATTGACAAATTTGGAGAGGCGTAAAATGGCGATATGTAGGCTAAGAGATGCAGAAATCAAGACGGCCGCTCGACTTGTTCCTGCCGTGACGTCACTGCTGAAGTTGTCTGAACAGCGCTTGCCGATTTTCAAACAGACATAACTCGACAACCGAGTGGGATATTTTAATGAAACTAGTACCAAAGCTTACAGATTTTTTTTCTATTTCTTTTAAATTTTTGATATGTGATCTCTAGGGTATCCCTTTAAACACCAAAAAACTACAAATTTTGGAACATAACTATGTAGTAGTGGCCTGTTTTGCACTTATTTCCTATATTTCTCCTATATTTTTTTTGAAAATGTCTATATTTTTCCTATATTTTGGCAAATTTCCTCCTATATTTTCGCTGTGAGCCACTTGCAAGCCTGTGAATGTCTTTTTGATAGCAAGAGTCTGATCTAATCACCCAACTTGATCTGGTTTTAATCAGATTGGATGTCTAACATAGTTGGGGGGTTATCTTAGTATGTATGCATCTAGTGGGGGAGGCGGGTTGCTGGTTAGGAGTATGTGCAGAGAGAAAACCTGGATTGATAAACTTTTTTTTATCAATTGGCAGAAAAGAAATCCATTCATGAATGACAAGACTCAATTTCCCATGTTCGCAGCGAATAGATTATGAACCCAGCGTATATATTGAACAGACTTGCTCCTTAAGAAAACCAAAGTGACTAAACTGTTGTAAATATTATAAGGGCATGTTCAATCCTTAAAATTTAACAAGGGTATTTGCAAGCAGATCTTCACTGTTGACCGATGCCCAAATTAGATGACGAAAAGATCAAAATGTAGCTTGAAAGAGCCCAAATTCAGTGATGTAAATCTTCGCCCCAATGACTTTTTTTCTTCTCTCCAATCTAGCCAAGTAAGAATCAGTATTCCACAGATTTTGCCCACTTCGGGGGAAAAACTAGTTCTATCCCTGTATACTGGTTCAGTGATGGATCCTGCCCTCTGAAGTAGCTTGCAATGTGTGAACCAGGGGAGATAACTAAAGAAATGGTTCAGGTTTTATCTCCCTTTGGATCAAACCTGGAAGTGGGCTTTTTCAGCTGCAATGTGCATGCGATTGGGTGTTGGAGATTCCCCACCTCCCATGTTGTCGGTAGTTTACCACCTCCCATGTGGTCGGTTGTCCTCCCATGTGAGTTGTTTTCTGGCTCCCGCAAGAGATGTTCTTGGTGATACTTTCAATCGATATTAGTCAAATTAATTGAACCACGGGTTTTACAGGTTAATTTGACTAATCGATTGAGCTGCACAGTGTTTGTCACACACTTGCCGGAAGAACGCTAGTCTTTCACTCCCTCTCGTGTTTGTCAAATCTGAGAGAGATAGGATTGCTGTTTGACCACTGTTCTTAATTTTTGCGCGATTGATGAGTGATCCCTTGCTCCAAGATCTCCCCATGGGGCTTCTGTGGATTGGCCTGGGGTGTCATTGTGCAAATCCCACTGCATGGTAACAATGTAAGGGCCTCTGAGCCTCGGCTTGTTGGCTCAACTGAGACAAACCCATGGAGTTCCTGGGTGTGAAAATTAATAGGTGAAAAAAAAAAAATGGTGATATGACTGAAATATTGTTAAAAGCGATGTTAAATCATACTCCCTTCCCCCTTCGCTCAATCTAGTTTCTCCAAACTGAATCAATTTTATCATTCCAAATTCAATGTTCTACCAAATCGTCCCTACAATAAATTGACGCAAGAGGTTATATTCGATATTACTGTCTTTGGAAATGGTGAAGGTCAGGCCCTGTTGACCCATGATGTCAGGAGTCTGATTACGATTGATTGTATCCTAGTTGGCACTAGTAGCGATGTTCTTGGTGATATTTTCATTATAACACGAACTGTCTGACAAAAATATGACAAAGGTAATGCCTTTGTTGATGGCATCGTCATCCAAAATTGTTGTGCAGCAACGTACGTCTCAATAGGACATCCAACACAACTGAGTTGCTACTGATACGATACTTCGTAATCATAATTAGGCTGTCATAGGTCAGGGTGTGGCCTCAATTTGGTTTTCAGCACATCTGTTTATTGTTTTAAAATTCACTTTTAAATATCAAATATTTAAATATCAACCTCTTGTTCACATGGTTTTTATACGCCCACCAAAAGGCGGACATATTATGTGATGGCGGTTTCCGTCAGTCCGTCCCTCGTGTCCGGTCTATATCTCGGACAGTTTTCTATCTACAGTTCCAATTTTTGCTAAGTGTATATATACCCTATGGGGAAACGATGTGTCGCGTACCAAAATGAAGGTCGAGGTCAAAGGTCACTGGCCCGAAAAACAGGAAATCACTGAAGTGTTCGTGTCCGGTCTATATCTGAACGTTTTCTATCCACGGTTGCGATTTTTTGTGAGTGGATACGCTAGGTGGAGACGATGTGTCGCGTATCAAAATTGAGGTCGAGGTCAGTGGTCACTGTTGCCTAAAATCAGGAAAGTTTTCTATCTACATTTCTAATTTTTGATGAGTGGATGCCCTAGGGGGGAATGATTTGTTGCATACTGAATGTAGGTCGAGGTCAGAGGTCAAAGGTCAGTGTGACTGAAAAATCAGGAAATCATTCAAATTTCCAATTTTTTTGTGAGTGGATTCAATAGGAGGAAATGGAAGTGTCGCATGCCAAAAATTAGGTCAAGGTCGAAGTGACCCCAAAATCAGAAAATTATTAAAAATAACTTTTTTGTGTCCATAGATACATTAGGGGGACACGATGTGTCACATACCAAAATGTAGGTCAACGGTCAAGGTCACTGTGAGTCCAAAATCGTGAAATTGTTAAAATCATGATTTTTCGAGTCCATTGAGAAATTACAGGGAGCCGTTTTGTCATGTACCAAAATTTAGATCCAGGTCAATAGTCAAGGTTGTGACCCCAGAATCAAGGTCAACGGTCAGTGTGATCGAAAAATCAGAAAATCATTAAAAATTAATAATTTTTTGTGAGTGGATTCACTAGGTTGAAATGGAAGTGTCGCATACCAAAAATTAGGCCAAGGTCGCTGTGCCCCCAGAATCAAGAAATCTTTAAAAATCACTTTTTGTTTGTGTCAGTAGGTCAAGGTCACTGAGACCCCAAACTCAAGAAATCATTAAGTCATATTCTCATATGCCTGTCGAAGACGAGGTTGTGTAATCAATTTGTCAAAGGTCAAGGTCACAGTCCCCCAAAACTGAATCAAGTTTAGCTGACTATGCGTTAGGTTGGAATATTCAGATATCTCTCACCTACATGTATATCAGGGCATGAATTTACCATAAAACTTTACCAGATCATCGGGCTGGTATATTTCATTATACAAGGGTGAAATTCTTTAATTATAACCAGCAAGTTCTAAATTCACCAGCCACGGGCTGCCGGGCTTGTGGCAATTTCGAGCCCTGTATATGGCATTTGTCCTGTGGAGTCTCTCCTGTTTGAAACAGCTACATTTAATTGAACAGCTGTGAAATAAAAACCATACATCCTTTATGAACTTCATACCTGTTTATTAACTCAAAGAACAAAGGTTTACTTCATCACTTTCTTCTTCCTTCATGAAAAATTCTCTCGCCTGAAAGAAATCCATTTGCAGGAAAACTACTATTTTCTTGTGTTTGACTATTGTCGATTTCAGTGTGGGATATGTGAGCTCTCGGCTTTCGTTTCAAGGTCAACTAGTTAACAAGAGTTAAACCCATTTTAGTTTTTCATTCATTATGAGATGTGATATATGTTACATTCTCAGAAGCACAAAATCATAGACCTTTCTCTGGATTGCTAGCTACCAATTGGAATCGAGGCTATTAAATAACCTTGAAATTTGGACCAATGTAATTCCGGATATACGGGCGAATATTGAAGCCCCTTGGGCTCTTGTTTTTGTTTTCATGCTAAGTATGCAGGGGTATTTGGTAGAACTTATTTTTCGACATCACATTTGAATGAAATTTGAGGTTTGTTCAAGTGGTGCCATAGATAAACTGGCCTAGTTAGAACCTCGGATTTCATTCTCGCCTGTAAATTGTGTAAACAATCCTTATTACCAGTGCTAAGTGATTGTTGTTTTCTTCACATTTCCATGTGCTGATTGTCTATGTATAATCTATCGTTTTTAGCAACGCTGGGACAATACTTTCAACAGTATGGGAACGTCACCGACTGTATCGTTGTCAGCGACCGTGATACCGGCAGGTCCCGGGGATTTGGGTTCGTCACGTTCGATCATCCATCGGCAGTGGAGGCGGCCCTCAGCTGTAACAACCACTCGTTGGACAACCGACAGGTATGTCCTTTCGGTCATGTATGTCCGGTGAGATATCCATGGTTCTGTCCAGAGTTCTCTCCCTGCTCCTTGGAGTTTGTTGTTCACTCTTGGTCTATGTAATCCATTCAGAGGTCGCAATAAAATTGAATTGCACACTGATGATTTATCAATTTCACATTCTAGAAATTAAGGGGGGACGTAAAGAAAAAGGCTTTACAACGTCCACACATCTAGATTTTTTTTTGCGTACATGATTGCCTGCTACTGGACACGGAAATTTCCTCTATCAACTAATTTTTCGAGTGAAACTACATCTTTGTGTTGTTCCTTCCTGTATTTTCAGGTGAACGTGGCGCCTGCTCAAGATAGATCAAGATAATTGAAACAGTATCCGGTCCTTTACCAACAGGATGTGCACTTCTCCAGGAGGATTGTACCCAGGCTCATGATAAAAATATTTTCCATTTGTTTGCAAAAGTGTAAAATCATGCGAATCGTTCCAAGTCCGAATAAAATATCAAAATAGTAAAACAGTGTTTCTTCTTCTCCCTTGAAACTAACCAAAATTGTGTGTAATACTAATTGTCCCCTATGCCCGAAGGGTTGCAGGGGGACTATAGTATTGGGTTCGTCAATACATCCGTCAGACTTCATTTCCGGAAAATTAACTCCTGAAAAACCTGAACGGATTCTTTCCAAATGTGGTATGTGGTTACCTTGCTTGGAATTGTTTCACCTGGATCCCGCCTCTAGTGACACCAACCAAGACCAAATTAACCCTAGTCCTGTCGGCCACTTATACGCAGGTCGACGTGTGAGTGCCATGCTGTCAAGCAGAGTTGAACTGTTCAAAATGGGCTCAAAAAACGGCGACTGTCTGGTCATGGGAATTGATAAATAAATTGAAATAATGGATAGTATTTGATGCACGATACATCATTTTAAAACCCTGAACATACATTCAGAACATATTTGTCATTTTACAGCTTTAGAAATATTTAGGAATCGTAATTCGGAAAAATTGTGTACCGTAAAACTCGCGTTAGAATTCTATCACGTTTAGAGTGCTACCGATGGACGGTCTGTTTTGCTTCATCTCCACTTAATAACTCGTCTAAATTCTTATAGATGTCCCAGTATGTATTCCTGGTTACTCGTAGCATAACGATCATTGAATATTTATTGAATATTCCAAGTAAATCGGTAAAAATCCTTTTGTTTACGCGAAGTGTGGCTTCCCTCAGCGAAACCGAGCGCCATTCTGACTCCATCGAAATCGGCCAGGGCGCATGTGTAACTCGTGAATATTTTATGCTAATGAGCAGTTGGCACAGTTTGACCAATCAGCAAGTCGGGTTACGTCATGTGATCATTTTCGCGGGTTTATTGAGGTTGAATGGGAAGGATTCGAAACACATGACCATTTTCACCCAATAAAATCGATGCATTCATACAACTTGACACACAAAAGATTGTGCGGAAATGGATAGAGGCTTGTAATTTGTTGCATTTTATTCTCCTGGAGCAGCTCTTTCACAAGTGTGCCATCCATTTCTTCGTATCTCTGACAGTTTTGCCGCTATAGATCAATCAAAACTGTCAGATTGTCAAATAATGCTGACAATCACATGATTTTTGAAGTACTTTTGTGTAATATTACACAAACGACGAGTCGGATTGTTCTGATATTTGGCATACATACTCACTGTATTACGAGTATAATGTCAGTGAAATTTCAGCATGATCGCCATATTAGTTTCAGAGATATTATAGAACGTGACATTTGAGTAGGTCTGAGCTTATGGCTGAAACTAAACTTAACAAAAGCATACTGTGAGAAGCGCTATGTCAGGGCGACTAATTTCCAAGCTCAACTTTCTCCATTCAAGTCTATTTCTGGACTCCAGGCACAGTTTTCTGTACCTATTTCAACGTACTAACATTTTGATTTCGATGAAGGAGCCGTCTAGGACGCAAACAAAGGCCAGAAACGTGTTTCCCACGTCCTGCCGATCAAGAAAAAGTGCTTTCTGAAACTCTGAAGCCATTTCTGAATTTTTGTCATGTTTCCAACAGTGGAGTGAATGAGCATGCACGTCCCGCAGGATGACCAGAGGGCTGCTAAACGTACACCATAGGTATCTGCGCATGCAATATTGTTATCGCAACTGCAACAACAGTCTAGATATGGAAGCCATCATAACTGCTTGCAGTTCTAGTTGGTGTTATTGGAATTTCGAACCAAAAGAACGCCAAAAACGTTATTTTCACTATATTTATTAAGGCTTCCAAGAATTTGGAAGACTTATTAAGATTGTTCTGATTATTATTATTATTATTATTCCTCTGCCAGATTTTTGTCATTCATTTTTCTCAGAAGCTATCAGACTGACAACAGGTTGAAAACTAGTGCATACTTATGATTGTTTCTGATTGGTCAATTGCTTCAACCGCCATCTTGAATTTTACCTGAAACCTAAAAACATCTTCTTCTCCAGAACCACCAGGCCAATCCTTTCGATATTTGCCATACATCATCAGCCATCCATGCCCGTTCAAGGGTGATAAAAAAGAAGTTGCTGCATAGAAAACAGATGACCAAAAGTGACCTACCAAATTAGGTCAAATTTTAAATTTGCAGATTTTGACCGGACAAGTGGTTACATATATGCTACATAATATGACGAAGAAGAATATGCAGAAATTAAATTTCTAGGTCACGTGGTTTGGCCGCCATCTTGAATTTTGTCAAAAACTGAACGCATGTTTGAAGAGCTGTAACTCGCGAACCGTTAGAGATAGAGGCTTGTAATTTGTTGCATTTTATTCTCCTGGAGCAGCTCTTTCACAAGTGTGCCATCCATTTCTTCGTATCTCTGACAGTTTTGCCGCTATAGATCAATCAAAACTGTCAGATTGTCAAATAATGCTGACAATCACATGATTTTTGAAGTACTTTTGTGTAATATTACACAAACGACGAGTCGGATTGTTCTGATATTTGGCATACATACTCACTGTATTACGAGTATAATGTCAGTGAAATTTCAGCATGATCGCCATATTAGTTTCAGAGATATTATAGAACGTGACATTTGAGTAGGTCTGAGCTTATGGCTGAAACTAAACTTAACAAAAGCATACTGTGAGAAGCGCTATGTCAGGGCGACTAATTTCCAAGCTCAACTTTCTCCATTCAAGTCTATTTCTGGACTCCAGGCACAGTTTTCTGTACCTATTTCAACGTACTAACATTTTGATTTCGATGAAGGAGCCGTCTAGGACGCAAACAAAGGCCAGAAACGTGTTTCCCACGTCCTGCCGATCAAGAAAAAGTGCTTTCTGAAACTCTGAAGCCATTTCTGAATTTTTGTCATGTTTCCAACAGTGGAGTGAATGAGCCTGCACGTCCCGCAGGATGACCAGAGGGCTGCTAAACGTACACCATAGGTATCTGCGCTTGAATTGTTGCCCTTCAATTTCATATCTTTAACGTGTGAAGGGGCTTTCGGGATTTCTTTGCAGAAACTTGTAAACAAGGTGCGTTTTCACGCGTTTCAACAAACTTTTCCGAATAAATGACGCTCTGTTTTACATTTGTAGACAATCTTCACATAACTAAGCGTCTTTTTTTAGTAATAAACACCGAACTCGCGCTAAATAATTAATGAAATAATACGTTTTAGTTGGAGTAAGCCGTGCCTGGTTTGATTTTTCCGCACGTGGCCCCAATTGTTTCGAAAAACAATGAAAATTTTGTTTCCGGACAACTGCCTTTTGGTAGCAACACCAAGGGAGTCCATTTAAAATTTCATTTCCAGACCATAACTTCTGAAAACCTGAATGGGTTCTTTCCAAATTTGGTATGGGGGCAGCTTGCCTCGAGATTTGGCTTGGGATTGTTTTTCGGTCTACAGGTGTTGCCACCTGACAAATTTTGTAACTGGGGGTAGCTTGCCACAGGATTTTGAGACTGCTTTCCAGGCCGAGTACTGAATATTATGGTTCCAAGCCAAATCAACGTCGTGGGCACTTCATACCACTCGTGTTTTCATTCTATTTGTGCACATGGCCTACAACAGTGGATGGGCTTGGTGACTTCGCTGGTATATCGGCTACTGCAAAAGTTTGTCTGCATCGACTTAACTCGGACCTAATCTTGCCAGTTCTGCTGTGCGTGTTCCACTAATGTGTGGTTGGTATTTATCCCAGGGTCTAGAGTTCACTGTCGATCATGCTTTAGTGGTTGAACAGTCATGGACTATTTAAGAGGGTGTGGTGTAAGTGCCAGACAGTTTTAATCCGTGCAATACAGATCCTGTTGATCGGCTGCTGAGCATTTAACACAGCTAAGGCACGTAGGATATATGTCCTACGAATTGAAGTAGATGGGAAAGATGGACAATTCTGCCCCTTTAATGTAGGCTTCAGGTTTGGTTCATTTTCCCATTGTTAGAGTTTGTGACCTCCTAAACTTGGTGCAACACTCCTGGTTGCATCGAGTCTTCATCGAGTTCGAGACTCGCAGGTGGGTGTATCTACATGCGAGAAATTTAAAAGGCATCCATCATATCCGAGATGATACAAAGTCTAGCTGTTCTCGGGTAATGACTTTCAAGAAGTGTTGCGGAAGGCTTCTTTTTCATTTAAACCATCTCCAAATGTTCAACACGATCCGTAGCAGCTTTTAATGCAGGTGTATTTATTATTATGGCATGGCGTCGGGCCATTAACTTGTGATTGCAACATCTCGGTTTTTGCTAGATTCTATACAAAGTTTTCTTCTGGGTTACCATGCCCCATGATTGTCAAAAAATTACTATCATCTCCACCTTTTCTTGTGAACACGACTCATTGGAATCTTTCCAAATTTGCCATACACCCAATCCCATGTGAAGATGTACACATGAACCGTTTGACTTGCTCCAATGTTTATCCCCTCGAGTTGGGCCACATTGTTCTCAAAAAAACCCACTTCCATTTGCTGATGCCTTTTGTGAATGTAACTCCCGAGTTTTACTAGATTCATCAGAAATTTGTCACATCGGCACCATGTGAAGATGCCCACTTGACCTCTTCGCCCCGATCCGATGTTTTATCTGAGTTATGCCCCTTTATCACAACTGATAAAAACCTCTAAACATCTACCTTCTATTGTGAAGACAACTCGTAGAGATTTGCTAGATTATTTTATACTTTGCCACACTTAGGCATAGGTGTGCCATTACGTTTTCGACATGTGACAATTGTCCCTCAGTTCTCCCCCTTGATTGTTGGAAATAAAGAAAAAATCACTTCCATCTGGTATTCTTAATATCTTGAACGTAACTTGAGAGGTCGTGTATGATCCGGGAAACACAGTAAAATGTACTATGGTTGCTTAACCATAAAGATGGAGGCTGAAACCATGTATCTTGATCTGTATGATTTTCTTGAAATTTTTTTTTTATGAGAATGATCCCATTACTATCGCTTCTTTGATCAACCGATCATCTTTTAAGATTCTCTTTATTGCAAATAACGATATTTATCTCCTGAACTATTCTCCCCTTTTCTCCTTTCGGTGTTTAACCAAGGATTCATCATGAAAACATCAGTCAAAATGACCTTTGCCGGCTAATACCATCTTTTTATCCAGCCATGGCATATAGTTCATGTAAGAAGAAGTGACGCGAATTTACGGGATTTCCAATAGTAGCTGATGGGGAAGTGGTCGGCCATTGTTCCATATGCTAACATGTGAAGTCAAGTTAAAAAGGGATATCTCCTCGTACAAGAACTATATGCCAGAAATTGGCTTGATAAAATGAAGATGGCGAATATCAGATCAACGTTACAAGTTATTGGCTGTCCATCTGCCGTGGAATTCTCTCACAGGGCATAATTATCACTGTCCCTTTCTGATAGTGAACCAGTCCTTGTTCTATCCTCGTAATGCTGAGCGTAAGCGAGGAAGCAACAAGTTACATTTTTCAAGTCTTTTGCATGATCTGACCTGGGAACGAACCCAGTACCTACCGCTGCCCGACTTGCAGAAAACATGATTGGTCGTTATGTGACTGGACCAGGAATGGTTTGTGATTTTATCATGTTTCTATAGTAGTTAACTCACAAAAATATCAAAACCACCTTTCCAAATTTTGATAGGAAAAAATCTGACCTAGTTTGTGACCTCCAAAGTTTGTCATAATGGTGTCTGGCAAGATGACTTTATCTGTGGCCCTAGTATCTCGGAAAAATGTGGAATGAATGCTGAATTTGTTTATACGCCTGTCGAAGACCAGGTCCTATAATAAATGGAGTATGTCCATCTTTCCGTCCGATAGCATTTGTTGTCTGCGAGATATCTCCAGTTCCGAGGTAAGGGATTGGTACTAAACTTTGAGTATACCTCACTCCCAGGACAAACCGAAACCCTTTTCATTTTTAGGTCAAAAGGTCGAGGTCACTGGTCAAAAATCTGTAATTCGTTGAAATTTGTTACGTTTGCCGCGAGTACATTTCAGAGATGTGGATTATGATGGCGAAGAAACCTATTCATTTTTGCCCCTCTTCCGATTTTGGCCAAAGGTTATCTGCATCGTGTGTCCATCTGTCCGTATATCCTGCTTATTAACACAATATCTCTTAAAAGATTGTCGAGCTCTCCAAATTAAGGCCTTTGTGAACCCACTGCTGCTGTTAAAAAAAAAATGGCAGTCATGAACATTATTCCCCATAGCTGGAGGTTAAGAATGTCTAAGAATAATGACGTGCTGAAGTTCCACACATGCAAGATTTGGTGGCAAAATCTTGATGAATCCCTCTCAATCAACTTGTAATTGGGAGGGAGCTGGTACAAAGGAAAGCAGACCTCCTGAACATGTATATGGTATATGTGTGTTACAATCGACACTCTGAGCGGGAGTGTGGCCATGAGTGCACGCTCGTAATCTCGGCTGCTGGTCTGGCGTGGGTTCGAATCCCACCGAGGACTTGCAGGATATGAAAATATGCCCGCTCACAGCGGGGCTTATCAGTGCCCAGGGTAAAAGGAACGGAGGACGCTCTGGTGTCCAGGCACATGTAGGCATCGTCGTGATATGGCTGAAAAATTGTTGAAAACGACGTTAAATCCTACTCACTCACTTACAATCGACACTGACAGCTTGTGTATAAGATCTTTCAATGGTCTGGACGTCAAAGCCTGGTTGAACTGCAAGCCCACTATTTATTGTCTTCAATAGACTCAAACTAGTACAAGCTTCAGACTGACGGATGCCATTAGGGGTTACAGGTCCGGTGTCTCTTTCAAGAGCACATCCAGATATGCTTATACGTTAGGTTATCGCACAATAAAGTATGAAGTTGTGATATTTACATAAAATATAGAATCATATTTCAAACACTAATATTATATGGTATTTAAGCATATGCCAGGTGCATATTATATGGTATTTAAGCATATGCCAGGTATGTCCATGGATAATTTGGAGTGTTTGATTCTAATAGTTTCTTTTCTGAACATAATTGGAGTGTTTGATTCTAATACTTTCTTTTCTGAAATGGTCAATTCCACGTCACTCGCGTTACATTTTTGCATCATTTTGGTTATATTATACCCCACCTGCCTCCAACAAAGAAAGTATACATGCACACATAATGCATAAAGACAACTTAGGCCCCAAAGTATTCATACAAATTTAAAGTGCTGTAATTGCATTTAAAACTTTTATTTAATTTTAATTTGCGTACTCGTCACTCGCGTTACAGCAAAAAGGACATGGAAATTTTAGCCATAACTTCATTCTTGAATTAAGCTCAAGTCTTTACACACAGATGACAATTTAGTGGATCTGTTATTACCCTGTAGACCTCTTGAAATAACAATTAGGAATCCACTAAGTTGTTCCAATGTGTAACAGCTTGCTCGAATAACTTCAATGTCTCGTCACTCGCGTTACCTCTCAGTTGAGGATACCAAAGTTTGAATGTTAGTGAATATTAAACACCACTAAACCATGAAATTATGTTGTGCCATAAAAACAGATCTCCGATACAGTATAACTGAACAGAACTTTGTACACTGTATGTTTATCTCAGAAAAAGGACATGCATTTAACATGCAAAATAAGGAGAACCGTCGACATTAGAACCTTGATTCTTGGTGTAGTTCTTATTCTATTGACATTTAATTCAACTTCAAAGTTCAAATATGTGAAGAAATACCCCATTAAATGCCAATAGAATGAGAACTAGACCTAAATTGATAAAAATGTGTCACAAATTTCATGTTGGAGTTGTCTTCTACAGGAAATGATGAAGTAAGTTACTATAAGTTGAATACTTTTTTGAAAATTAAATTTTAAGTTTTATTTTTAAATCCACGTATCTTCACAAACTAAAGGTTAACATATTTGGAATCCATAAGAAATGTGCTTTCAAGAAATATATACATTACAACAGCTATGAGGCATACTTTTAGCTGTATGAAGACAAGTCCTAAAGGGTGTGTAAAAGTGTACAGAAGGGCTCAGAAAAATAAACACAATACTAAAAAAATAAAATATTTAGATCTACCGTACGGTATTTTCCGTTTACATAGAATATAACGAAATATTGTTGTAAACTCAAAATAATTAGAAGGTTTCGAGCCCTAATATTCTCAAATAAGGAGACCGTGAAGTAGTGGAAAATTACTCGTGTAGATCTGGTTAAAATATCATCTGTGTCTATTTTTCTTCGTTAATATCACCTGCACAAGTCCAAGTAATCCCTAAATCCTATCGATCGTAACCTATCGATTCTTACACTGGCTCGCGAGGATGCGTTAATATCTGAAGATCAACCTAGAGAATCTACATATTGAATCAATGATCGCTCCATATAAAACTGGCTTTGATTCTGTTCATCGATTTTTTCACGTTTACAGTGAGAAATATAACTTGTTTACTCCTTAAAATCAGTGATTGACACAACTGGAGTTGTTCGTCGTCCTGTTATTGTATCTTCATAAACAAACCGACTTCTCCGTGTATACATTTGGAATTAGCCTTGATCTATCAACCCACCGGTTCTGTACAGAAAGAAGTTATAAATAGACATGAAACATCATTGATCTCGAAACTACTTGAGTGAGTGAATATGATTTAATGTCGCTTTCAACACTATTTCAGTCATATCACGACGTTTTGGTCCTATTCCTTTTCACACCCGGGAACCCCACGGGTAGGATCCTATTCCTTTTAACAACGGGATTTAACAAGTGAATCCTTTTCACATCCGGGAACCCCACGGATGCCCCCAGTTAGTCGCCTCTTACGACAAGCTCTCTGAGGAGCTGAGGAAAGACAAGTATACGGAGAGAATACGTCTCCCTACACATCCTCCCCACATCGCATGCTCCATTTCACAGGGTCCATTATCCTTCCCTGCCTCCAATAGCGGAAGTTGACCTTTACTACGTTGCTATGACGTATAGGGGAAAACCCATGTACGCGTGGCTCAGTTTGAATCCGGCCGAACAGCTCCTTCAATTTTGCACATGAGCGAACTACTTTTCATATGCTCTGTCCAGATAAACATGCAGAGATAATAATCTCCAGATAATTCTTTTCAACGCTAGGTCAACAGGTATTATGCAGACTTGAAATGTTATCGAAATGTTCGGCAAACATCTATTTTACTATATATGATGTCACTTCCGGCGATGTGCGCGAAGGCCCGAAATCGTGTCCAAAAATCTGACTGGTGGCTGGGGTACCGTACTATTAGACCCCCAGCGAGGTGGTTGCTCCCTACACACAGTCGTTGGGTAGGTACTGATTGGCGTGTTTCTGCTTTGTAGATGGAATTCACACCTCGGATTTTGAATGCCACACCTTAAGGCGTAGCTTAGCTGCTCAGCAACTCACTGTGCAGCCCTGCGTGTTCTCAAAACTTAGGGTGGGCATATCGGTCATGTAAGACGAAGTACGGTAACGTGAATTTACGAGATTTCCAATAGTGGCAAATGGGGAAGTGGTCGGCCATTGTTCCATTTGCTAACATGTCAAGTGAAAAGCGATATTTCCCCTTGTATGAACTGTATCCCCACAACTGTTCCTATCAATAATGCGTACCATAACTGTCCCTATAGTGTTAAGAACCCGATACCGCAGGTATTATTACCCCTCAGCCCATAGGGCTGTGGGGTCTTGTCATTGCCATGTACGTACGTCCGTCCGTCCGTCCGTCCGTCAACATTTTCTTGTCCGCTGAATATCTGTAGATCTATGAAGTCGGGCCTGACCAAACTTTGGTGATAGCTTCCTGAATGTTGACTGATGAAATGATTAGATTTTCAGATGGCTATGCAGATGATTTCATGATTTTTAATTATTTTTTTTATTATTTATTATTTATTGATGGTTCAGATTTTGCACTGTTATCTATGCCCATCAACATGTTCTTGTCCGCTGAATATCTGCAGATCTATCGAGTCGGGCCTGACCAAACTTTGGTGAGAGCTTCCTGAATGTTTACTGATGAAATGATTAGATTTTCAGATGGCTATGATGATTTCCTGATTTTTAATTATTTATTTTTTTATTATTTATTGATGGCTTAGCTTTTGCACTGTTATCTATGCCCATCGGGAACCCTTGGTTGCATGTTTAATTGTGACTTTTGAAGGTTCCCTGATACAAGAAAGCCTGGTCCATTCAAGATTCAAGAAAATCATTGGATGGAACCCCCCCCATCCCATATATTCTGGGAGCTTACATGATGCTACACTTGTTCAACCTATGCACCACCCTCGGGAGGATTTCCCCACCCCTGGGGCACTAAATGTTACAGTTTGGGACTTTTTCCTATCCACAGCTTGTCAGCCTCATGTGATATGTATGAGATGCAGTGTACGTTGTTTTTTCACACACACACATGCTGAATCACCTAAAATGTATTTCTTTATAGTAAAATAACTAACAGGTTGGTGACATTATTTATTTCAGAAGTACAAGAGGAACTAACCAGTGGGGGGTTAAATGAAGGACAACATTTTTCTTCAATTTTGCTGTTAAATCATTCTATTCCACATCATATGATTTATCCTAAAACTTTTGCATGAGCGGATATTTGTGTCCACACATTTACAATATAACTGGTACAACATAATGCTTCAATTTCTGTCACCAAACATCTTACTGTACATGTATGTACCTTTGAAATTATTTAAAATGAGTGATTAGGAGAGCCCATTTTCAGCCTGACTCTGGGCAATTTTGAACCAGTTCGCATACCTGGAGCTTACCCCCCCCTCCCCCCCTCCTTCCAAATAATAATAATGCATGGTGGGCCTGTGTCAATCAGAGTGTTTCTATGCCATTAACTTATCACACTTGTGCAATGCATAAATTGCCACTGATAAAGCTACACTTTCTTGCATGCTGTAATCCCAGCACACCACTCATGTGAAAACGAAGTCAATTATATACGGTACAGAAATCACACAAACTGTATCCGCAGGGCTGTATTCAGGGATTTTTTGCAGGTTCCGATCACAAACTCCCAGTTCCTTTTCGTAATTCATTATTGAGGGCCCAATTTTTTTAGTGAATTTTGGCGCAGAGCCTGTGATCAATCACAAAACAGAGGTTTATTAACATGAAATTCAATACCCTCTATGCAATCGGATCGATATTGAGGCTTTTTCTTGGAGTATTTCCTTTCAAATTGAACAACAACACTTTCATTTTTTGTTTCATTTGAGTTTTGGGCACCCATACGTTTTTCGGAACTAAAGTGGCTCTAGATGCAGCCCTAATCCTACTTGACTTAAAAAACAGGCTGAGGGGTCCACGCACCTTTTAGGTGCTTGCCTGCAATTCATGTTGACATTTGTGATTACTCATGGGGCAAAATCCTCACTAAAACATACTTTCTTTTCAGCTATATGATATAAATATTTACTCTGGGGCCACAGTGAACTTCAGTGAAAATTTGGAAAGGTTCGACTGAATGCTTTCGAAGTTATTGTGGAAACAAGACTCCGTTACACACACACAGCAATTCTACATTCCCGGACCAGGGTCCAGCATAAAATAATTACAGATTTGGTCAAGATATCGGGTCACAAACCACCAAAAACCTGCCATACCGTACCGTAAACTGTGGTAATAAAGGACCCCATGCTAATAAGGGACGATTTTCCTACGAAGTACGCTATCATTTGCAAATTGTCCGGTAATGAGTGAGCGAGTCAGTCAGTCCATCCGAATCCTTTCGTCGGCAAAATAAGGAGAACCGTCGACATTAGAACCTTGATTTTTGGCGTGAACGTGCATTAGGGGACTGTTACCAGCAGGTTCTGAGCTGACCTACTTTTGATGAAAATTTCTGGTGATTCTGACTTCGGCTGTGCCCACCTTAATATAGGCAGGATTATTTTAACTTGGGGGGTTCAAGACTTCAATGGGCGTCGAAATCCTAATGCCTACCCTACTTCGTAGGTCCTGTGGCTTTAGTCACACTGCCATGTTTATACTTTTCAGATTTCCGCAAATATGTAGTTATCCTGTCTAAACACGATTGTACTCATTATTTAAAACGTAGTATGCGTCCCTTATAACCCCTATAAGGGGTATACAGGGAACATCAACACAAATGAAAGACTGTCCGTTATAACCCCATCACTGGGGTAATAACGGACAGTCACAAGAAAAATCTTTTTTGAAACAGATGATGGACCATAGCCATCACCAATATCAAGACTGAGTAAAGAAGTCACAAAATAGCATACCGGTATGGTCTTTTTCTAAATCAGCTACTCATTTGCGGAGATGATCTGAAAAGTATAAAAATCATCCCTTATTACCCCAGTTTACGGTACTTAATATGTAAGAAAACTATATTCCCTATTTTCATAATATCCGCCAACACAAATGACACACAACACTTATGGGCTTCATTATGCGCCCGCATACTCGTTTGACTGCAGAAATCCAACACTCGTTCTATTCATGAGAAATTTCCGTTTTCTAGCCATGATCCTTTATACGAGAGATCCTGAAGGATCTTGGCGCACACCATTGTCCGATAATTGTAAGCTAATACAAGGGCGTAGACAAGTTGTCAGGTTTGGGGGGGCTTGAGAGGGGGAGAGTCTGAGAGGGGAGTATTTTTTTGAAACTTGATGGTAACTTGGCACTCTCTGGGAGCATCTGAGTAGTATAACATTGTAACAACTGAACCTTGATTTATGCCAATATGTCTCATAACAATGACGATCACTGCAATGATATACAAGCTGAACTGATCATTCAGTCTCAGGTTTGCACTTAGCCCCAGCAGGGACCTAATGATACTGTCATTGACAGTATCATTAGGTCCCAGCTGGGGCTAACCTTAACATAAGTCACGTACTGCGTGAGAGTATTCTATTCCCAAGCAGTGCACCCCGGCTTCAAATCGGGTGGTATCGATACCCCGAGTTTCATCCACTTATTTCCAAATTAATAGTTGGGGGTCATCTTCCGATATCACTGATATCTAGATCTATAAATTCACACTAGTTTATAATGTGGCACTGGTATCCGGGGCTGAATAATATTATCCATATTTCCCTTGTCTGGATATTTACAGTTGGTCAATTCATCATTATATTTACAGAGATAGACATTTTAGCCAATTGACTAGTAAATGAATACCAATGTTATATACAACGATCCTTTACCCCGATTTTATACCCTGGGTTGATCACCCCGACTTTAGAACCTGGGTTAGTTCTACCCCGATTTCAGATCCTGGGTTATTTCATGCATGCATATGCAACCCGTATATTACTGTTTTATTATTCCCATATCTTAAATCCAATTACCTGTTGGTAATTCAAGGTCGCTGGAGCTTTCTGATTGCGTTAACTGTGGTACTCACAGCAAGCTGTGCCGCTAAGACTTCGAGAACAAATGACCGAAGTGACGGACCTTGCTTGTGTTCCCGAATTTATACTTTCGCGGGCGTGTGACTTAAGCGCCACCTATCGGAAAATACTCCACGATAGCCTGGAACCTTGCTGACAGCTTACGTCTAATTATGAATGAAACACAAAGAACATGTTAATAAGTTTGATCAGACAATTGTATGTTTATGACACAAAATATATATATATATATACTACACCTGCGGATACAAACTCCGAACAGCGCATGTCAACTGAACGACTATCGTCTGGCTACAAGCACTGCCCGCAGTCGAATGCTCCAGCACAGACCTGAAGACCAGGGAACACAGGTGGGTTTGTTACGATGGGACTATTCACGCACATATGCAGCTCCCTACGCAAATAGATTCGTTGACAATGGCGAGAAAATCAGGAATCTAACTTCTTTTTCGGTGAAAGCTATTTATTGAATACTTTTGGGATATATTTGGTTGATGAAATAAAGGCTTTTAGCGGAAAGAAGGTTAGGAAGGTATATAGAATTACGGGACTTTCAGATCAAACAACTTTAGTTTGACTCTACATCACGCGGATGCCTCGCCTTGCACAGCCCACTTGGATGAGATACACCCGAAACCCGATGCACATGCGTGTATCACTGGCCCAGAACCCTATACCTTCTACCTTGCGTCACCGTATGTCCTACATCAAAACTCCCACCTCAAATGCCCCTTTTCCACTACTTTTTTCACACGCCCTATTTGGACCACAAATGGTCCACCTAAATCCACCCAAACGGCCTTTTTCTATTACTCCACGGCTGCGCATAAGCAGGTTGGCGTCACTTCCACAACGCTAGTCTGAATCACGAGTGCTTCAAAATGGTACCCAACAAGGCCCATTTCGACCACGAATGGTCCATCTCTACCCCAAAACGTCCACCCAAATGCCTTTTTTCTACTACTCCATGACTGTGCATGCGCCGAATCACAGCGCTTTCTCTAAAGGAAACTTTCACCACACACGACTCATTTTGACCACGGATGGTCCACCTAGACTCAAAATCGTCTACCCCAGGCCTGTATGAATGAATGAATGAATGAATTTTATTCACCAATAATATATGGGTATAATAACATGTAGGTTGACAAAATAATGGCGGGAATAAAGCCCCAGGGGGCTTGTTCTATCCCAGTTAGGAATATAATTATAAGTATCTGAATATAGGGAGAATGCGAACGGTGAATAAAAAAAAAAAACTTTAAAACTTTGTGCATACAATCTAGAAATTATCATCGAGAAACGGGTAAAACTTCGAGTAAATAGGATTTAAGCTTAGACCTGAATAGTGATGAAGATTTTATGGTTTTGAGAACTGAGGGTAACTTGTTCCATTCCCGTGGCCCCGTGACTCCAATTGTATAATACGAAAGATTAGAGGAATAGAAAGGTCTATATAAATTTACTTCTTGGTTCCTTGTGGGATAGCGGTGTACTTCAGACAGTTTTGTAAAATAGTTACGGAAAAGAACCGGCAATGTTTCAGGGTGATACAAAAACTTTTGAACCAGGTTTAAACAGGAATATAAATTCAGATCGTGCAGAGGGGTGATTTTTAGATGAGTGAATAGTGGTTGAGTATGCTCGCGTTTCTGCGATAGAGTAATAACTCTGAGGACACGCTTCTGGAGCAATATTAACGGTTTCAGATGAGTCATATATGTGTTTCCCCAGAGGATGTTACAGTAGGATAGGTATGGGTATATCATCGAATAATATAAGATATGTAGTGTTTTCTTATTTACTGAGTTTTTGATAAAGTTAATAACCCCAGTGTTTCTTGCCACCTTCTTGCAAATGTAGTCAATATGGTTTGTCCAGTTTAGTTTATTGTTGAAGAAAACTCCGAGGAATTTGAAACTATTTACTAATTCAATCTCTTCACCGGATATAAATAGCTGTGGCACGTGCCGCAGGCGCTGCTTGGTGGGATTTATTATCATGAATTTGGTTTTCTTTACGTTTAGTGATAGTCGATTGGCACAAAACCAGATATATAGTTTTTCCAATTCCTGTGACATAACATTGACAGCACTGTCGAGGTGTTTAGAAGTATAAACAACACTGGTGTCATCAGCAAAAAGAATGACCTTAAGTAAATCAGTGGCATTATTAATGTCATTAATATATAGTAAAAATAGAAGAGGTCCAAGGATAGATCCTTGGGGTACTCCACAAGTGATATTCATGGAGCAAGAAAGCATACTGTTATAGTAGACACATTGTGATCTGTTAGATAAATAGCTTCTGAACCACTTATTTGCTGTGTCGCGAAAACCATAATGGTGTAGCTTAGTGAGCAGTATGTCGTGATTGACAGTGTCGAAAGCTTTGGAAAGATCCAAGAAAGTAACTGTACTATATTCTCTAGATTCCTTGGCAGTGACCAATATATCATACAGAGAAATCGCCGCGTGAGAGGTTGAATGATTAGATCTAAATCCATACTGAGTGTCAGATATAATATTGTTTTTCTCTAAGAAATCTGCCATCCTTTTTATTGCGAGTTTCTCAATAATTTTACTTAGAGCTGGTAATACAGATATTGGTCTATAATTAGAAAAAAGGTTGGTTTCACCCGATTTGAATATTGGAGTCACTTTGGCTGATTTAAGAGAATCTGGGACAATACCCGATCTAAAAGACAAGTTCGTAATGTGTGCAAGTGGAGCAGAGACAGATTTGGCGACGAGTTTGACGAGAGACATAGAAATACTGTCCAAACCCGGTGAGGCCGACTTCGAAGTCATAATGATGTTCTGAACATCAATGGAAGTTGTTGGGGTAAATTCAAAATTTTCGGGAGTAGAGGGACCGAGAAATTCACAGAAGCTTGGAGGGACTTGTAGGGATATTAGAGTTCAGGGTGGAAGCCACGGTGCTGAAATACTCATTAAATTTATCTACTATGCTTTGACTATCTGTGATTTCATTCCCATCGACAATAAACGATTTAGATATGGATGTGTCTTTCTTGCGATTCATTAGCTGGCTGAGAGTTTTCCATGTACTTTTTATATCCTGGTTGGATTCATTAAACTTTTGTTCGAAGTAATTTTTTTGGCCAGGCGAATACTGTGGATCAGTTTATTCCTATAAGTTCTGTACTCTTTATGTGAGGTTTCGTCCCGAGAAGCGAGATATTCGCGATAGAGTCTGTTTTTTTCATGGATGGAAGTAAGAATCCCATAAGTGATCCAAGGTTTGATAATCCGCTTAGGAGAGACTTCAAAAGTTGCATACGGAAAACACTCGTTATATATGGAGTCAAACTTTGTGAGGAAATTATCTAGAGCACTGACAACATTGCTTTCTTGGATAACATTGTCCCAAGCGGTGTCATTTATTACCTGTCTAAAAGTATCTTTAAGTTCAGGAGTGACTCGGCGGTAGGATATAGTTTTTGTGGAGGGTGTGCAGATGGGAGAAGATTTTAGTATGTGGAAGATGGGAAAGTGATCAGTGATGTCGGTTAAAAATATCCCAGATAGTAAGTTATCTTCGTGAAAGTTTATGAATATGTTATCTATTAATGTTGCTGTGTGTGACTTAACTCTGGTAGGTTTAGTTATTTTGGGGAAGAAATAGTAGGATTTCAGAAGGTCAAGGAAGTCTTTTGATGGTGTATGAACATCAGTTTTGAAGAGATCGATATTAAAATCTCCCATCAGGATGCACTTATGCTTTTCAATGTCAGATGTTTTCATGATATCAGCTAAATGGTGGTTGAAAATGTTCAAGCTCTTGCCAGGCGGTCGATAAAATATACCAATAATGTATTTGGTATTATCAAAATCAATTTCGAGAAACAGTGATTCAAATTCGCCATTGTCATCACAGGATGACAGGTCATCGCGAACTTTGCAAGATTGAATGGTATCCTTAACATATAGAATGAGACCGCCACCCTTTCTTTTAGTTCGTGAGGAAGGGAAAGGTTTATATCCAGGTATATCGAATAGACGTTCAGTCACAGGATCCAGCCAGCTTTCAGAAAATCCCAGGATAGAAAATTGGTGATTCAGATTTTGAATGAATCCAGTAATTTCAGAAAAATGTTTTCTTAGACTCCTAGCATTTAGGTGTAAACACGATAAAGACCCACTGTTATTTGCGTTGTTTACTCCTGGCTCTTCTGCAAAAGATGTTTCCGTAAAATAGTTGGACTGATGGGAGTTAATATTCTGCCAGTGAGAAATTTCATATTCATTGTCATCTGTATGCGTTTTACAATGATCTAAATCATTTAATTCGATTGGATTGAAACATTTGTTGCTTAGAAATGAAAGGTCTATTTCGGAATGAGTGACGGAGTTTAGTTCAAATTCTACCGGGAGAATGTTTTCATTGGAGAACGGTGGGAACCATGTTGGGCCAGGGAATGGAAAATCTTCATTACATTCATCACAGTCATCCATTGGGGATTTTTAGGTTTAAATTAATGAATAAATCCAGTTTCACAATGCAAGATAAGGTAATAAAATACACCCATTTCTCAAAGATAAACATATATACAAAACAAAGACACAGAAGAAAAACACCTATATACAGATACAACAAGAACATTACAATAACTCGAAACCTCCGTGGCATTTGAACGGAGGGCTCCCGGTTAGAAAACAAAAACATAGGTTAATTGTTTGTACTTTGTTTAGGTAGTTGTATGCTAGTGAATAGTCAGAGCGGCGTGGTGTTAAATACACACC
>JAVTVY010056836.1:0-29890 GCA_036873755.1 Hanleya hanleyi | reverse complement strand
CGGTCTTTGTAGGGTGCGTGTTGCCCTAGCGTTAATGCATACATGCCTTTTCGATGAAGCAGCCAAGGGGGTAGTAGTACAGGAGCACCGATAGGATGATTTCTCATTTTTGTGACGAAAAATGTGACGTTGGTCACCCTTTCCACAAGCCATTGGGTATTGGGGCGTTGCAATCGGGCCCATTCCAATGGATCCAACGTAGTCAATCGGTCGATGAGTGGCTCCAGGGAAATCGCATCCGTCACCGTGAATGGCTGGTCAAACACATAGGTATTATTGCTGGGATAATAATACCGGAGCTGGTCTGTCTCTTTATGGCGAAGGATGTATCCAAAAGTGAGATTTAACTTGAAGGCTGTGACCTGGTCTGTGAAAATGTTCTCCGCATAAGAAGACAAATACGTAAGGTCCTGCAGTCGAAAGTCCAATATCGGGCGGTCACGGTGAAAACAATGGCGTATGGTAGCCCAGTGTCGTTGATAAATCTCCCTCACACGCTCGTCTTCAGGCAAGACTTCAACCGGAGGTACTGCTGGGTCCCAGGGAAAATCTTCTCCACGTCTCATGCTTTCGTCTAATACAAGCTGGTAGGCAAGCAGGCTGGCAGGCTAGAGGTCAGGCAGGCAAACAGGCAGGCAGGCAGGCAGGCAGGCAGGCTGGTCAGGTCAGTCAGAGTGAGAGCAATCCGTAAGGTAGTGCAATGAATACACCCAACCCCTAAAAAATCATCCCCTTTTATACGTTTTTCTACCACAATGGCCGCCTAAAAACACAGCCATTTTAAAACATGGCCGCCTAAAAACACAGCCATTTTCCAACATGGCCGCCTAAAAACACAGCCATTTTAAAAGAAGGCCGCCTAAAAACACAGCCATTTTAAAAAATGGCCGCCTAAAAACACAGCCATTTTAAATGATGGCCGCCTAAAAACACAGCCATTTTAAAAGATGGCCGCCTAAAAACACAGCCATTTTCCAAGATGGCCGCCTAAAAACACAGCCATTTTCCAACATGGCCGCCTTAAAACACAGCCATTTTCCAACATGGCCGCCTAAAAACACAGCCATTTTCCAACATGGCCGCCTAAAAACACAGCCATTTTCCAACATGGCCGTCTAGGAAAAACCCCAGTACATACACCAACAAGTCTAGACATGTACTAGCTGAAATACCAATGGAGAAATTTCACTTACTGTCTGTCCCTAGTCTACAATCAACCTTTCGCCATCCTGAAATATATTCATGGAAATGCTCATGTCGTGTTTTTGGAACATCGAGTTGTCTCCCCTTGCGTGTACAGATGGCGCCACCATCGGAAGTTGTGACGTCATAGTTACATCCGGGTGGAACTAGGCCCGATATAGCTTTTATACACTACTTGGGTGCCAATGTGTTATGGGCTAAAATGGCGGCTTCCTCTTTCGAATACCCTTTGCAGTGAAACTTGTTTCCTGTGGCCTCCAACGTCTCGCCCATCTCGGCGTCCATACTAGCTTTGAACAAATCCTTCCATAGCCTTGAGTTCACATTCCCTTGTACGGGTTTGGGTTGGTCCTTCACGGTTGGGTGATATTCCGGAACTGATGGTATGAAGGGGACCCGCTGTATGTGGGCGGTTTGCTGCTGTTCTGCCAGATGTGGACTCGGTGGATGGTGTAGGGGTATATGACGTTGACGGTGATGCCTCGCCGGATAACAGGTGGGTCGTCAGCCGGCGATCTTCGGGGGGTATGGGGTTTTAAATCTACGAACAGGTAGCCGTACGGACGACTTGTCGCCCTTTGAAACGCCTGCATGAAATGGTCGATGTTCTGAGCATAAATTCGACTACCAAACACACGGATTTGTGCTCTGTCGATGGGGTTGGAGAACAACACAAAGTATTGGCAGTTCAAGGCAATATCTCTGGACGCCTTCCCTTGAGGAAAGAGTCAAATAGATGACGGAAAGATTGCGATGATGGGACCCTTTGGTGAATAGGTCGGCGATTTTCGAATTGTCCTTGGCCACACTCATCAGGTCATCGAGCACTACCACGTTGGTCTGCTCGGAATCGAAGTAATACGGTTCGTCTATGTCGTGAGGAATTCCTGGGACGAAACATTCTGTAATCGCGTAGTTTCGTACTCGGACTGCCATTGGCTATAACACCATAAAACGTGTGTCGGAGCTGGCGTTGCCACACCTTCCTCTAAGAACTTCATCACCCAGGACGTCATTCCACATCCCGTAGGGCCGCTCACCGTCATCGTATAGGGATGTTCTACTCTACTTGGTGGACCTATAGCGGGACTCGGTGGTGTCTCTTGTCTATGCATTAGACGCATATGTCTGAGCATATTGTCGCGACGAGAGAGTGTCTTCTGACAGAACGGACATGTACTCGACATGGTACCCGGTCAGAGGGTGGATACAGACTGAGGCTAATGGTGTACAAACGACCTTATATGGCCACTCACTCACTCACTCACTCAATCACTCTGGGAGTTCATTTGGACCATTTTGGCCCCATCAGCCCACAGACCAAATACATGTTTTGGTCTAGGTTTAGAGCGGACATTCCAGCGCAAAATTTCGACGAGGAAGAAAGATGGCAAGTTACAAGAGCAACAGGTAGAGTGAAAAACTATAGAGTTCGAGGAGCGGGTAAAGACCAGGAAGACGGTGAGTGGAGACTCGTCCAACACCTATGTTTATTACTATAAGTTCCATGGTTTCATGTATTTATTCGTGTCAATACGGTTTCTCGCTGTATGGAGACACTGAGGTTTCCCTACTGGTCATTTAACATGGGCATAGTGCTGGCAATGTTGTCGGGGACCATATTTCGGGAGATTCAAATTGGAGAGCCACTGGGGTCTCATCTTATTGATGGGCCGTCATGTGACCGGATGTGACCTTTCGACCTGGATGTGACCTTTGACCTTTTGACCCGAATGTGCCGTCATAGTGATGTCATAGGCGAATCAGGCGACCACCCGCGTATTTGAAGTCTCGGGACTACTTTTTCTGTCCGCGGAAGTTTCTCCGCACGGTCGGATCACCGCCAGACCGCATCACCGCGGAGGAATACATACCCCGTGGCCTGCGCACTTCCGTTTTTTATTTACCCGCGCATGCGTGCGGCCGGATAACCCGCGCATGCGTGCGACCGGATAACCCGTGCATGCGTGCGGTCGGGCCGGGGAAAACCCAGTGGGAAACCCCGGATGTTGAAGAGGTCCCGCTCCAAGGTCACGCCCGATCGAGTCACACCGGAAGTGACGTCACACATGACGTCATCACTGAAGTGATGCATCATGGGATAGAGTGCACTCAGAGGTCAAAGGTCAAGGTGAGTCAATATAGCCTTTACAAACGAGCATAACAACCTTGCACCCCTCCCGACTAAAAGTGGTTTGGCCCGAGGTCAAAGGTCAATATGAGGCAATATCAGTTTTATATACTGCTATCATCTCTTCCCGGGGAGAATCATCCTCGCTAAATCCAGGCCTATCATAGATAAAAGCAGATCTTGGCTCACAAATAGAAATCTTGACGTTGTGAAGATGGGAGAGAATACCGTTGTGCTGGCGACGATGGGATCTGTAGACACTAGATTTTTTTCTCTCTTTTTTTTATTTTTTTTTTATTGGGATGAAATATAATGTCATGAATATTATAATTTTCAAATTTATTTTCCTTACTACATGTATTTCTTGACCAATGTATATAATATTAAATATAATATATACAAACACTGAAAAAAGACTGCTATGTTAGTCTGCTATGAAAAAAGACTGCTATGCGACAACTAAACAGGCCTAAATGTTCATAACACATGAATAATAATTGCACGACTCGTAAAACAGTACAAGGTAAACAATAGATTTTATATTCAAGTAAAAAATTTGAAATAAAAGTATTTTGAAAAGTTAGATGGGGCTTTTGTTTGCTGGGGTTTTGTGTGGGGCTTTTATTCTCTGAAGCGTTTGTCCGGATAACTGTATGAAGTATTAATAATGGGTTATGATAATTCCATTCCGTGTTCGCTATTTTAGTTAGTTGTGTAACCGAGATACAGTACATATTTTACATTCACCCACCTGAAACACACCTGCGTGGAGAGTGTTTTACGACATTTGCCACAAATTTATCATTGACTTCCGGCCAGCACAAAGAAGGGTTTTGTTTTCCTCGTGCTGTTTATTTTTACACGAAAACTACTGAATTTTCGATCTTAATTGACATTTTGATGACCATCCCTACAACAACAAATTCGGATACCGTAAGTCTACTGCACAAGAAACCAACTTAGGCCTACAATCTTTACAACACTGACAGGAGGAGTTGCTTTTTTGGTGTCCTTGCTCTGCTGACAGAGTGATACATGTTACAACAACAACAACAACTACATCCGCCCCATCACTAGTCCAGTATAACGTGACACCAGGCTTTCTTTTTTAATATGCTGTTGTTTACTGACAAGCCTGGTAGTCCCGTCGGCTTTCATAGTGAACACAAATCGAATTACCACCGCCAACATATCAGCGGGTAAAATGGCCCAAGTTGAAAATATAAAGAATTTGCATGCCCACTCACCTTGATATTTCAAAAGACCAGTACCTACTGCATTCATATCACGTAATTCCCAACTCTGACAGGTCTGATAACACGCGAGTGCACCCTGGCAATCTAGAGGTAGTTTTCCAGCGACTGAATTTTTCTCGCAAATATGGCGACAATGGAAAAGCCTTGACCTTGGTCCTTATTTGGGGATATCACGTGTTCACACAACTCGTCACATAGTGCAGGGAAACCCCAGAGGACAAAGGGGTCTTCCTCAATGTATAACAATAAAACGGACCCTGCTTCGACTAAACTGAAATAAAGTCAACCCGATCAGCACAAATTTAGTCATTTCTTCCTTACCATATTCTTTACAAATTCATCAATACTAATATTTGCAGCAGTAATTTTTAGTTCATCTTTCCTCACAAGGAACTTAATCTGTTATAACGGAAGACCCCTTTGTCCTCTGGGGTTTCCCCGCACTATGTGACGAGTTGTGTGAACACGTGACCAAGGACCAAGGTCAAGGCTTTTCCATTGTCGCCATATTTGCGAGAAAAATTCAGTCGCTGGAAAACTACCTCTAGATTGCCAGGGTGCACTCGCGTGTTATCAGACCTGTCAGAGTTGGGAATTACGTGATATGAATGCAGTAGGTACTGGTCTTTTGAAATATCAAGGTGAGTGGGCATGCAAATTCTTTATATTTTCAACTTGGGCCATTTTACCCGCTGATATGTTGGCGGTGGTAATTCGATTTGTGTTCACTATGAAAGCTTGTCAGTAAACAACAGCATATTAAAAAAGAAAGCCTGGTGTCACGTTATACTGGACTACCCCACCACAGGTGTATTTGTGACTGATGTCGTGGAATTTACAACCAATTGTTAATGTTGTTGCAAAATATGTATATGTATAGTCCTTGAATACGTGACCAGTATGTGATTACATACTTGAAATGGAGAAATGAAACTAAAGATTGATAAGTTTAAATTGTTTTGTTTGTTATAACAAATAAATAAAGGTACTCACGTGAACAGGGAAGCCACGAGATCATGATAACATTTACCATTGAAGTGTACAACAAGCCAAATGATCACAACTAGCAAAAAGAAGTCCCACATGCACTGGGGCTGGGCTTAAAACGTGAAATCACCATCAAATCCCCAAATTTTAGCAGAGCGGAAGTCCGGTGTTCAAAAAGAAAACAATTAGAGGGTCGCGTAGCTTACGTAAGATAATTACGTCCTGCGTGTTGACCTAGTCCAATAAAATGGATCGTTCAGGCTCTTGTTTAATATGCTGGAGTTAGCTGGAGTCCTATAGAAAATGTCATTTTGTCCATGGGAGCCACGCTGACCACCACACCGACCCCTAAAAATCCACTGTTTTTGTCGAAATACAGCAATGACATGTCTACTCACCATGCAAAAACTTATCTTTGGTATGTTTTCATCCAAGTCGCACCACTAGTATTGTAATTGTGGATGGGTCCGCCATAAATTATATCAAACCGTCAAAGTTAGTGTGTGCTGATTTCAGCAGCCAGTTTCTCTGCCGGAGCATGGCTTCCCTGGTAGTAAAAGGAAGAACAAAAGAATTGAAACGACGTCACAAATACCACGTGACACAGCCCGTGGTCAAGTTTCACATGCGAGATGAACTACCACTGACTCTGATGGGGAACAAAAAGGGGTTAATACCGCGTTGAAATCTGGTGCCAATGAAGACGAGGTAACGTACTGCTTTCCGTTACACGAACTACACGCCCCCTATAGTCAGTCTCTGCGGGCAGAGCTACAGGCAATGAGCAGTGTCTGACATACTTAACAGCAAAGCTGAGTTTATTTTGGGAAACAACACTCTGCGGGGAGATCGCATTGTGATCACTCGGGAATTGGTTATTTCGAACTTATTAAACCTCCGGAAGTACACAACTCGAATTTTAATCGCATAATTTATATTTTTGGAGCATTCTAACCCAAGCCAAAAGATTTTTTGTTTACTAGAATGGTTTAACGGAGATTTATTATCGACGAAAATAGCAACAACAACAACATGGTCGGTTGAGACATCAAATCGGAAAATCTGGGAAATTTTTTTAGATTCTGAAAAATCCGGAAATCCAGATATATATCCGAAATACTCCAATCTCTGTAATTTATATTTGAAAAGGCAAATTTGGCGAATTTTGATTAATATTTTGTTTATTGAAATATCGGGTTTGTATAGGCCTATTGAAATACTGACTCCCTTTAGAAGGGATATTACGGAGCGATATCCGTTAGAATGAAGTAGATTTACTCCAACAATATATTACCGTTGTAGGCCCTCATTTCAAAGGCATATTTCAACGTATCCCCCCTCACCCTAAATATTACACGTTTGAATTTTCTCGCGGGATTTCCAAATGACCAACGCGGCATTAGCCCCTTTTTGTTCCCCGTTAGTGTCAGTGCTTGTCAATTTCGCCTACCGTGGGCTGTGTCACGTGGTATTTGTGACGTCGTTTCGATTCTTTTGTTCTTCCTTTTACTATCAGGGAAGCCATGCTCCGGCAGAGAAACTGGCTGCTGAAATCAGCACACACTAACTTTGACGGTTTGATATAATTTATGGCGGACCCATCCACAATTACTAGTGGTGCGACTTGGATGAAAACATACCAAAGATAAGTTTTTGCATGGTGAGTAGACATGTCATTGCTGTATTTCGACAAAAACAGTGGATTTTTAGGGGTCGGTGTGGTGGTCAGCGTGGCTCCCATGAACAAAATGACATTTTCTATAGGACGTTCTGGCTCCCGATAACTCCAGCATATTAAACAAGAGCCTGAACGATCCATTTTATTGGAGTACGTGTTGACCCAGCGTACTGTGTAACACAGGCGAGTCACACCCATCGAGCGCCTCATTTTTTTTACTTCCCGGGAAAGCAAAAGAGTGAGTCTATAAAATGTTTCAAAGATTACAGACGATTTACAGGGTTTTAGAAAGATTTCTACAGTTGTTCATTCTATTAATATCAGTCCTTATGATATTGCTCAATTCGGCCTGCTCGAAATACCTTCGACGAAAAATATGATTGCATTTCCTTTGTGTTTCGGTTCATGGCTATATGGTTCCAGCTCTTTCCACTCGTTCCATTCCTTTGTGTTGTTCGGGGACCTCGTGGATGACGTGTCTTTCGCCAAAACAGGTTTTGTCAAAAGTCAAATCATTGGTTGTCGGATCACTGACGTAACATTTCCTGATTGCAATTTATCAGGTTGCGCAACAGTCAGCGCATAAGCATAGTCTTCACAATCCTACTTTCAGTCTTGCTGTTAGCCAAGTTTACATGGCTTCGGTTGTTCCTAATACGCCATGAATCCTCTAACTGAACTTACATGTACACTCCGGAAAAACATAGCTCCATGCGTCGTACAGCTCTATCCGGAAACAAAAGGGAACCCCTCCCCACTCTCTGTCCTCTCTGCTTTTATCGAGTTCGGCAAATAGTTTCATTGCCGTGCAGAGCTGATCCGTCTGCAATAAGTCTTCAAACATCAACGGCCGGTTAAATTTCTCCTGGGTACCACCATTATCTTCGTACGTGTCACATGAGCCGCATGATATGTTGCCAATCACATGACATGTACGAATATAATGGCGGAGAAATTCAACTGGCCGTTGATGTTTGAAGACTGATTGCAGACGGATCAGCTCTTCACGGCAATGAAACTAACTGCAGAACTTGATAAAAGCAGTGGACAGAGTGTGGGGAGAGGTTGTTCTATTGCCGGATAGAGCCGTACGACCCATTGAGCCGTGTTGTCCTGTGAGTTCAGTAAGAAGATTCATGGCGTAGTAGGAACGAACGAAGCCATGTAAACTTGGCTATCTTGCTGTTTGAATTCTATGTAATACGATCTGCTGATCAACCCCTGTTGAGTTTCATTCCTGTTTATTTATCGGTATTTGCTGTCCTGAAGTTTCGCCGACTCCAAAGTAAATTTTCCCATTCTGTTACTCACGCTAATTATTTCTTGCCCACCAAGGAACTGCCCTTAATACTCAGGAGCTACAATAGTGTCTGCTGCATTTTACTGCAGTACTTTTTCATTGATATTCCGTGGTTTTTGGAATCTGATTCCTGAAACCTTCTGCTGTACATATCATGGAGTTTCCAACAACATCTCTACCAGTAATTGATTCCGGAATTTATTTTTTCTCATGCTTCTGGTCTCTCTGTCAGAATCCTATCTGTACCAGTATTTGAACTTTCACCGATGTAAATACCTCCATTACTCAGTGAATTATTTCTTACCTGCTAAGGAATTGCCATGAAGTACTTGCGAGCTACTGAAGCTAGAACCTGTATCTTGCTGCTATTTGATCCTGAATTCTATCTAACAGCTCCTGTTACTTGAGTTCAGCCTGAATGTAAGATCTACATCTTAAGCTGTATGTTCTTGCTGTCCCCAGTCATCATATTTCACCAACAGCTGGGAAGTAAACATGTCCTCCGGGTTCATTTTGCACATAAAGGCTGCAGAATGCTCATGTGTCCACCTGTCATGAACATATAAATTTTGTGTTGGACGGGTTGAACAAATCCTGTTCGTCTTCACTCAGTTTAGTGACGATGCTGTTGAGTAGTTCAGGAGCCTCAGAGCATGTTTGAAAGTTGGGGGACTGAACTGTATATTGACCATGTTGAATGCTGGTCAGACACCATCTTGGATGGGGCTTAAAACATTGCTGTCTCAAGAAGTGCAGCTCCCAGACCCCCCACAATCTCCCCACCCCACCCCGCTCGACAGCCCCTGAATGGAGAATGAAACAGATCTTCTCAAACTTGGGCTTACCATGATAGGAAATTATTGTTTAATAATATTTGTGAGGTTAGTGTAGTAGAACAGCTGTATAGTTGAAAAACGATCACCGGGTGGATGAGGCCCATCCCCGTGGTGATACTAAAACATGTTTTGGGGTCGATAAAATAACTTCAGCTAGGAAAATCTCTCCGAAGTCATCCATTATCCTGGTGGAAGGGTCAGAGGAAGCTTGGACTAAGTACCCCTGTTATAACCTCTAAAATAATGATGATATATATTCTATTTACAGATGTCTGTCCCAGCTGGCAAGACTCCAATTAGTTACCTACAGGAGATCTGTACAAAGAAAGGAATCACCCCACAGTATGACCTCATCGCTAACGAGGGGGCTGTACATGAACCTACCTTTGTCATCAGGGTGACTGTGGGCGACGTCATGGCCACTGGCAAAGGTTGAACATACTGAATATTCTCTAGATTTTCTGCCGTATCTGCAAGGCTTGTTTTTCCATGAAATCTGATTCCCATGAAATTCCCGCAAGTAAAACTCTTGGAAAAATGGATTCCCATAATTTGAGGCAATATTTGGGTAAAATATACAAAAATAATAGCTTTGCATTTCCCGTTCTGCGAAATTGCAAGAATTTGCCTGGATGCATGTAAATTTTGATGAAGAACACGGCCTGTACTGGGTACTATGTTTGTTGTGAGAAAAGCGGTGGAGAAGAGGAAAGCCAAGGAGAGGGTTGTTTTACCTGGCGTAGTCAAATTCTCTAATTATGACTGGACCAAAATTTAAAAAAAGTTTTTTTTGTGGTAACCCTACCTATCCATCAAAAATGCCCTGAATATTTCTCTCTCTTTTTTAGGGATCTATGCAGATGCAGATCCCGTTAGGGATCGGGATCTATGCAGAGATCCCTCATAAAGTCTTCTTGAATTTGGCCTAGGCTGCCCAGTAGTACTGCCCTGTCCAACATCCGCTGAAGAATGTTATCAATTCGTTCAAGTTTCTTTCAAGTTTTTTTCAACCAAATGGCCCAAGTACTAATCTAAATTGTGTCGGTGGCTTGTTTTGAACTTTATTTCGATGTTTTGTGTTATTTATGATCATATCATACGTTTGGCAGATTAATGAGCGTATGAGGCTATACTTAAAAATATATTTGTCGGGCGTATTATACATCTATCCCTGTAGCAATTTCACGTGGGTAGTGGAGACTATAGCCGCTGTTCGTTATTTCTACAGAGTTGTTTTGTGTAAAATTTACCTTAAATTCTTGGAGAAGACTTGGAGTAGTCTACGAACGTGAAAATCGTGGTTTTTCTCATCAGTAAACTTTGTCAAAGTTGTCGAAACGAATACCATTTTGAGCACTGACACAATTTCCGGGGGCTCGACCCTAGCATGGCATGGTGGTTGGTTGATGGTCTCGTATGTTAATGTATGCAGCAGTCTCCTCGCACGGGTTGCTGGTAAGATTTCCAAACCCAACCTCATAACTAGGTGCCTACTTGCTGAAGTGTCTGTAACATTCGTGCAACTGTCTCGGGTGTAAGGTTTGTGTTTCAAGGGACATGTGAACGTGGTTCAAATTGAATACCAAACTGCCAACAGTGGTTTGAAGAACTTGCGTATCAGCCCAGTGAGTAGGTTGGCTTAACACGTGCACGACTGCCCATCGTTCAATCAGAAATAAACGTGGGAATGTGAGGCGCGTGATATCGCAGACTGGCCAGTGCTGCCGGGGCGAGTGTGTGCACTTTTCCTATCATTTTGTCCACGTGTGTATCTCGTTTCACTCTCGTTCGATCTCACTCTGGGTTATGAAGACCCCAATTTTCAACACTTGATTTGCGCATGATTCACTTAAAGGCTAAACTGATCGATAAATAAAACAAACTTCACTGACACATGCTTCAGTGACACGATTTGATGAGATCGACTGTACATGTCTGGCAACATCTCCAATTCCAAAGCTATGCGAAGCTATGTCCTGTCGAAAATGAAACCAGAACAAGTTCAACGATTCCTAATTTTTATTTCGGAGAACACAGGCAGTATTTTAATCCAAAGAGAATTGTGCCTTGCTTACACGGGCAGTTAACATGGACGTTGCGCTTACCGTTTGTCCGCAGATTTGACCGTAACTGTGTTTGACTTGAAAAGTACGGAACAGGTTGCGCCTATAGGCTACTCAGGGAACACAATGGACTTGAAAATTAATGCAAACGCCAAAGATTAGCAAAGCATATGGTGAACTTTGACGAATAAAACCAAAAATGGCATATTGCAACAACACATATGACACATATTGGCATCTTGAATAATCTTCTGGGATTGGAGCCACGGCATCATTATTTTATTTTTTTTTTTTTTTTAATTAAGGGAGTAGATCATGATTATTTCCATGTAATTATGGGGCAATGACAATGTCATTTATGGAGTTCTTCAAAACAGGCTGAATTTCATACAAAAGTTGGCTAGACACCTCAAAATAGGATAAAAATAAAGCATCGATATCTGCCACAACAATTCAAACCATTTATGTGTATAGCTGTTCCAAAATGAGTGAGTGAGTGAGTGAATAGAATTTAACGTCACTTTCAACAATATTTCAGCTATATCACGACGAAGCAACTAAGCACCACCCAAAACCTAAAACATCGAGGACAGCGCACAAGACACAGACAGGCCGCTAATACATGGTGCAATAAAGACAAGTGATATTACAGTGCTAGACATCACATTGTTCCTGTTGCTTCTCAGCAAAATGCATTGAAGCAACAGGAACTTGAACCCATCCAACCACCCGCTCCAAAGTGAGTAGGACTGGAGCCTACTATGGAAAAAAAATTGGGCCTTTCAGATTCAATGGGTGGATAGCGAAGGGGTCTCCATGGACAGGAGATTATGTATGTGGTATTCTCATGAATAAATCTGTATTCACTTCCAACAAAAGGCTACCTTTTCAATACCTTACGGTAGATATGAACCTCCAGGGATATTTCCCATCTCCACCCCCAATCCCCCCTCCCCCATTCGACATCAGGCCAAAAAGACCTTATCCAGTTTCCGTTTAAAAATTATTTTCAATCCGTTCATTCTTGTTCTCAACTTATTTCGTCTCACCGACTTCACTGTCAACCCCTTGAAAATATGGAAATGAACTTTACACAAAAGCATCATGGCCACCATGGGATGCATGGCTCATCAGAGACAGGCACGGCGGACAGCGGAACAGGGGGGGGGGCCGGGGCGGCCATGGCCCCCCCCAATATTTTCAGCCAAAAAAAAAAACGACAAAAAAGAAAGTTAAGAAAAAAAAGCAGAGACAGATAAAAATCAAAGTACTTAAAGTACTGATGTCGGGTTTACTTGCATCAGAGGAGTTTATTAGTCCCATATTTGGGAAGAATGGTGGTGTTCGCTTGACATAGGGAATCGTCCTCAAGCTGTTCGGTTTGAAGGGCCAAACTTTCACTTTTATCAAAGGGATATGAAATGGACCATTTTGTACAGCCTTCATGCTGAATTATAAGACCCGAAATAATGAAGGACTGCAGATGCACGAACACGGATTTATGGCTCACTAAAGTTGGTAAGTTGGCTTATTTTCGAATTTTTAGGCACTTTTCGGTGCGGATTTTCTCTTGTTACAAAAATAGGACACCTTTAACCAAAACCAATTTTAGCTATTTTGACCAACAAATAAGTCTAAATATGATTTTGGTTAAAGGTGTCATAATTTTGCAACGAGAATTTTGGAGAGAAAATGTCGACTGTAAATGCACCGAAAAGTGCAAAATACGGCAGGTTTGAACCACTGTAAGTCTGGTTGTGTTTGTCTGTAGGTCTTGATTATTCTTTATCTTTATCTATTCAAATGGTCAATTTGGTGCTTTTTAGACAAAAATTAGCCCCACCAGCTGTGTGTATCAAAAACGCATTGAGGACGATTCCCTATCTAAAGTGAAGATCATCTTTGTGATCTTGCACTATATATGAATCATAACTTTTGTTGTAAGGTAGCTTACCAAAGATTGAAAAATGTTCAAAAATGTTCAAAAATATTAAAATTCATATTCGTAATAATAATTCATAAAGTGCCATATAGTTATAGAACAACCTCAAGAATATGTGTGTAAAGTTTGTGTATCCTGTAATTTTTGTATGGCTCCGTAAAGGACCATCGCCGATATTGGACAGATCCACATTTGTTTGACACACCGTGTACGTTGCTGTCCTCTCACCGTGACGGGACAACCACAGTTATAATCATCCAGTCTCAGCCAATGTTCACTAAATTTGCATTTTCCCGGCATCGGCAAAATTAGCCCAAAGCTAAATTCCAAACCAACGAACAATGGCGACTGCAATTTGACCAGTTCAAATGGCGACTGTTCTGATACGTAAATTAGTACAGATGTCAAGAGCGTGAGCCAATCAGCTGTCGACATTATGACCTCGACCAATACACGTCACAGAATATGAATATTAATTCAGCGGGAAACAGTCACGAGTTTAGTTCAACCAATGGACTACACAAAATATGTAAATGAGCTGTCTGACCTCGTTCCAATCTGGCGAAGGGTCACCAGCAAACACGTTTCACGGCTGTTTGGATTTTTATTCCGCAATAAATTTCGCTGAACTTCAGAGAATAACTTAGCTTTTTCCACTCATTTTCCCGGACTCTGTACATATATTTCCTCTGACTTTCCATGTCCTTTCAACGAAATTCCATTACTCTTAGCGCCTGGAATTGCATGGCTTGTGCGAGGCCTGTTGTGAATGCTGTAAGGGGCATCAAATGAGAACAGTCTCCGGGCAGGAGATCAAAACTACACATGTGCAGAAGAAAAAAGAAAACTGAAAAGTGATACTAATGTAGGGTTTACCCTTGGTAAACCCGACAAAAACAATGATAAAGTGAAAAACCTATATCTGTATTGAATGCAGATTTTACTTTCCAATAAGCATGAGGAGCATCCTTGCTCCTTCCATCATCCCAATTAAGTCATGGTTCATCTGCCAAATCCAAGCCATGAAGGACAGCTTGTGCACCGCAACAAATATCAGTCACTTCAGTCGGAAATATGCGTGAGCTTCTGACCTCTCCGAACAAGCCCGTATTTGAACGAATTAAGCGCCAGGCAATGTCTCCATCTGGTTGCTTTCAGACCCTCTATCTGAACTTATGTGAGAAAGCTGTTTCAATCTTTATGGGATGCTGTTAATAATAACGAATTTCACGAGTTAAAAAATATTGTAGGCTATACTCATCTGAACAGCCAGAAACGTTTCGATCAAGCCATGATCAGGCGATGTAGAATCGGCCATACACAATTAGCTCACGAACATTTACTACAAAAAGAGCCAGTCCCAAGGTACATTCCATGCCACGAAGATCTGACAGTGAAGTATATTCTTATCGACTGTATAGATTTTAAGATTGTAAGAGATTCTTTTTACCGATCGACTACTTTGGAAGATCTTTTTGGTCGGGTGAGGGAGGACTGTATCTTAGGTTATTTGAGAGAAATCGGTTTGTTGCATAAGTTTTAATGTGTGTGTGTTTTAATGTGTCGGATTACTAAGTTATTAATTTGAATACTTAGCATTTCGTCTGATTAATTCTCACTCTCTCTCTCTCTCTTGCTTTGAAGTTAGATTTTTATAGGCTATCCGAGAAATTTTTTCTTTTAAGAAACGCCCTCATGTTGTTTTCTCTCGAACTTCAAAGAGTTTGTCTTTTGGCTTCTTCTCTACATAAACTGGGCATTCATCTAATTATACCGAGATCCCACAAAGGTAGTGTATTGCCCTAAAACAAAGTCTGTTCATTGGTTGATATTTTAAACGGACAGTTTCATTAATAACTGTACAGCCCTAATCTGTCTACAGGGTCTAGTACGGAGATAGGAGTATACAGAACTGCATCATGGAGGATGGCTCATAATTTGACCTGTGTTCGACTTCCAAGTAGAACACATCTGTGTTGGTGACATGATCAAAGCTTAATGAACCTTTCAATTTAAATGATATATATTTAATATTTAAATTATTTCTACTCCGAACATCCTCATTTTCTGGACGAGAAATATTTTTTTTTAAATGTTACGAGAAACAACAAAACAGGCAAAACAAATAGAGTTTATACATGTGAAGATTTCTTGTTTTATTACTCGGAAATACGCTAGAATGCGTCTCCGGCCATCTAAAACCCATAGAGCTGCCGGGGCCTGGGCGGCCCCTGGACCCTCGCCTATTTGTGCTGTGATAGTGGCCCCCCCAATCACCAATTGCTTCCGCCGTGCCTGAGAGAGATTGCCATTTTCAAAATCATATTCTTGATAAATGACACGGGTTATCAACCTAAAAATTCGACCAAAAAGGTCCATGTCCCCTGCCAACTTGTCATAGCCTGACAAGTTATTACTGAAGGTGATAGTTTAGAAATGATCGTGATCTACGCCCTTAAGGGTCGGTTAGAATTGTAGTGTGACATTGTTGTTTTTGTAAGAAATTGTATCACTTTTCAAAATTGAAAATAGTAAATCACATCAAGCTCAAACTTCGCAAACATGTAATTGAGTATTAGTAGATGAAATATTGATGCCAACCCGGTGTCAACTTCAATCTGTTTGAGAAATTTTCAAAAGTTTTGAAATCAGAGAAAAAAAGCACTTCACAAATGTTTAACATTTTTATGCCCCCCCCCCTCCTCTCTAATTAGAGCATACGTTGAGGGGCATATAGCGATCGCTTTGCCCATCTGTCCATCCGTCTGTCCGGACGAATTTCTCTTCCGCGCAATATCTTGGTTAATATTTGATCGACAGGATTGAAACTTGCATGAAATGTGGCCAGTGCCTCGTAGTTGTGCAGTGTAAAGTTTTTCCGAGTTTCTTTTTTTTTTAAAGAGCTATGGCCCTTTATTCCTGAAATCTCCGTGAATTGGGACTTGTCCGAGCTGGATCTTGGTTAATATTGTATGGACAATTATGAAGTTTGCATGATATGTGGCCAGTGCTTTGTAGTTGTGCAGCATGAAGTTTCTCCGTGTTTCACGTATATTTCAAGAGTTATGGCCCTTTTGTTCTTGAAATGTTTGTTAATTGGGACTTGTTTGGGCTGGATCTCGGTTAATATTATATGGACATTTATGAAATTTGCATGATAACTACCCAATAGTTAAGCAGCATGAAGTTTCTCTGCATTTCGGTTATATTTTCAAGAGTTATGACCCTTGGTTCCTCAAACCTGACTGACTGGGAAATATATTTGTGCACGTTGGATCTCTGTTAATACAGAACAGAACAATGGCCGGGCAGTGTTGGACTAAAGCGGAATGGGGGGCATACAATTAAGCAATCAGAGGTTATTTCCTGCGTGTATTATTCAAATGTTGACCGGTTAATTGCACCAGGGCAACCCAAATTAAGTGTTAAGTTTGACGTTCCTGTGTTTTATTTCCGAGATACTGGATCTTTTTTAGCATGACACCAACCCGTGTCTACAGCAACGACGTTGTAATGCATGCAGTGGACCCTTAAATTTATGAAAAAATATCATATTGCAGCGCCGTGCAACCAGTCTTGGCCGAAAATTGGGCCACCTCCAAGATTCAAGATCAGCGTGTACTCGCCAGTGCAATACAGCCAAGTCAGCAGGTTGATGTATTTGAATAAAATACCCAGAATAATAGATCCCTTTATAAGCCCATGGGCCTAGTTTATTGATAGTTTTTACACAAAAGTAACATTTTTCCTGTACATTTACTCCACCCTGAATGAAAACAAAAATACATGTAGTTGAAGTAGTTGAAGGTCTTGTTACCACAAATAATAACTTTTTTTTAATCGTAGCCCTATGGATGGCATTTGCTTTTTCACAAGCTTGCTTTATACCCATTAAGAGGCCTGTCCCCCTAGTCTTCCCCATATGTTTACATGTCCAGCTTAATGAATAGAAAAGATTATTCCTTAAGTACCTGATTCTAGGTATGTACATGTAGTACTCTTGTGATGATTCTATTTCTTATCTCTTATTTCTATTTCTTCAGTTGTTTTTCCTGTATTATTTAAGGCTCCAGCAAGAAGAAGGCCAAGCACTGCGCCGCTCAGGCCGCCCTCAAGGAGATTCTGGGTGTGTCTAATGGTGAACCGGATGAGGCTGCCGCAGATTCTGATGGTGCAACCAGCGCCAAGGAGAATGGCAGGTGAATTTCTTCTTGTTTTTTTGTTTTTTTTACCTGGGAATTTGTTCATTTAATTGAGAAAAAACATGTGAATTGAATTTAATCACTGAGTTGAATATTCAACTTCCCTTTACAAACACGCCACAAAAACAGAAAGGTAGAGGTAATTGCAGGGAAAGTCCCATTGCATCAAGAAAACACAACTCACAGAGCTGGTTATTTGCCCCTGGGAGGATAAGGGGTTGTAGAGATTATCAAGATGACAGTGTATTAAATTCAAACTACTTTTATGTAAAATTCATCGATTAACTGCCTGTGATAACTCAGTGATTGACAGTTCACAACGTTTGAACACCTGCTTTTGTTTTCATCACTGCTCGTTCTATATTAAATCATATGATGAAGTCAATCCTTGTTGCATAAAAAAATAACTGTGCAAGCTCTGAACAGATATGATCAATCGATAGTGGGACCATTTGATCCATGAGCAGATGAAACATCACTATGCCCACGCGCTTCGGCTGGTGTAAGTGCACATGTCTGACACAATCAGAGGTGCTTAGAAAGATGGGATTAACAAATAAACTTCACAATACTGTGAATATTTAAACAGTGTACAGTCTCTGCTAGGAAGGGCGAGCGATCGCTCGCGCTCGCGCCCACACACGCCCAAAGACCTCCAGGCGACCGATTTATCACTCGCCCATAATTGTAACGAAATCCAGCTAAATGGTATCATAAAACAATAGAATCGCCTCCCGTAAAACTTTAATTTTCAACGAGTACCTCCGAAGAAAACTCAAACAGAAAGCGGAAATAAACTTGACTAACTTTTGACATGCGCATAACGCGAACGTCCTGACCAAACACCTTTTGCAAAGTGATGCGTGATTGGCTTATTAAGACACAACGAGCACGATCATTGGTTCATCATCTGTTACAGGGAAATCAGCGAGCACGTGTTTCTCTGGGCGGGCAATTTGTACCGACGAGAGCTGCTGGAGATCGGCGTACGTGACATGCAGCTTCCGTCTTTTGCTCGAGCGATAATCCTGTTGAACATTTCTTGTATCGTCTCTTTGGCGGTGGCAGGCATTCCGAAAGGAAATAAAGTGGAGTTGAAAACTTTCAACAACTGGGGAACAGCCGTTCAACAACACATCGGTTTTACAACCGAGGAGAGGGATGGTCGGCAGTACGTCACATTCGTCTGGTGCAAGCTGTGTGCACGGTATAAAGACAAGATCTCCGGACATCCTAATCTCCGCGGGGCGGCCAAAAAAGCATTTGACAGCCATGTAGAGGGTACCAATTCCGTAACGAAGAGTAATATCTTGAGGCACCTTGAAGGGAAGGTCCATGGAATATCCATTCTTGTTCATTCTGGGTCCGAGAAAGATGAACCCAGTAAATAGATTTGAATTGAATTGTATATTCTAAAATAAACAATGCCATCATTGCGAAGCAGACGAAAAATGGTATATACCAAGTTGAAAATATTTAGAATAATTTACATACATGTACATTAGAAATTAATTAAAAAACTGAAAATTACATAAAACTGATAAATATATTCCATTTAAATTATACTAGTAATAGTTGAACAGAAAATTTGAAGAAAAAAAAGTTTGTCCCAGCAGAGCGATAGCTCTCCCAGTAGTGTTTTGGGCGAGCAATTGACAAGGAGAGCGACAGCTCCCCCAAAGCATTTCAGGACAGTGATTTACAACTCGCCCTTAATCTGCTCATCGAAAAGACTGGTGTACAATGTCAATATCAATGTACTGTTTAGTACACTCCGAACACAGATCGCCTGAAGGTGGAATCTGTGACGACATAAGCTCTATTCTGCCCTTATTTTACACTGATTGGCCATGATTTCCAGCGTCAGACACTATCAATCGATACACCGAGCACCAACTGTTTGAACTTAAAATAACACCCATTATTTTGTAGAAAGAAAATTGTCTTTTAACATTAATCAGGTTTATTTCCTACCATTCTTGTGTTATTTTATAGTAATCAGTCCTTCGATGAGGGAATCCCTGGTAACCCGATTGGTGAGCTCCAAGAATTCACGCAGAAGAAACTGATCAAGCCTCCAGTGTATGAGTTTGCCGAAGAGCATGGCCCGCCTCACGCCAGAGAATTTATCTGCATGGTCAAACTGGGCAAGCATCAGGAAAAAGGTAGTGTGATGGTTATTTTTGAATCATCATTTATTGTATTTCAATAAAGATTGGAAATCACTAAACATCTCTCTTATGAAATGATTTTTCAGACAGAAATAATAGATTGGTCATCAGCGAACCCTCGACCCCGGCTAAAAGTGTCAATGCTCTTACTAAGGTATTACATTCCATAGGTATATTAATATTACACACATTGATTGTTGCTTCTGTCTCCGTGTTGCATCTTGTGCAACTGGCGTTATTACCCCTCGGCCAATTTTGGCTGAGTCACTGGGTCAAATTTGTCCATTCATCTTCGGCTGTTTATTACCACCATATTTCAAGTATGATAAGGCCTAGGCTTACTGAACTTACACCAGACACAGTGGCAATTTGACATTTTATTTTTATTTGATTTTTTAATGTCGGTGGGCCCATGAAACGCAAAATAAAGTTGGTGTTGCCTCACGCTGGGTTTCGCCCATTGGTGAAGAAATCCCTTCTCAGAGGCACTTTTACCAGGGATGATTCCTGATTGCTCATCCTCCAGGGGTATGTGCCCCACACTCTGTGTCCCATCCTAAAAAAAATTGCCACCCCTAATAGGGGTTGTGCCCAAATTGGGGAGAGCCCTATGAGTACCAAATTATGTGTTACTAAATTATCTGGGGAAATGCTCTTCACCCGTGTTTCACACGAGCTTTCATTGTGTTCTCTATTCAATAATACGGGTGATCAGTTTATTACCCCCGGGCACTATTGTCGTCATCATGTACGTCCGTCCATCCATCTTCGGTTTATTGTTACCACCATATCTCAAGAATGACTATGCCTAGGAATATCAAACTTACATCACACATGCATATGGTCATAGAGCAGAAGCCTATTGCAAATCAACGCGATTGACCCATATTTCCGAGGTCAAACTGTGTCGTTACCACCATATCGTTATTGAATTGATCGTTACCACCATATCTCAGGAATGACTATGCCTAGGTACACCAAACTTCACATATGTATATGGTCTTAAATCAGAAGCCCATGAAACAGTAGTGATATCAACCTATTTTAGCTGGGTCACTTGGTCAAATTTGTCCATTCATCTTGGGTTGTTTATTACCACCATATTCAAGTATGATAAGGCCTAGGCTTACTGAACTTGCATTAGAGACCCATCAGGTCATGAACTAAAGCCAAATTGTCACGGGCCCGGGGTATTTTCATAATGTACGTACGAACGTTCATCCGTCTTTGTTTTCTCGTTACCATCATATCTCAAAAATTATAATGCCTAGGTATACCAAACTTACATCACAGATGAATGCGGTTATGAAACAGAAGCCTATCGAAAATCAGTGAAATTGACCCAGTTTTTGGGGGTCACCGGGTCAGATTATGTCCATTTGTCGCTATTTAATTATCTGAAAAATGACTGCCTGGGAGCACCAAACTGGCATAACACATGCATGTAGTCATAGAGCAGAAGTCTGTCACAAAGTGAGATTGACCTATTTTTGGGGGGTCACTGGGTGAAAGGTTTTAGCTACCGTAACTCAAGGATGATTATGCCCATTATCGCCATGCCTCAAGGATATACAGGAGTACCAAACGTAAATCACATAGGCAAGTAATCATGGTACAGTAACCGTATAAAAATTAGTCATACTCTCACTGACCTATGTTTTCTGATTCACTACTAATGATGTGTCAATTTTGTGACCAATTGCTTTTTGCTATCAACTTCTTGTTGTCTAACAAGGGACCTATTTTAATTTTGCCATGGTTCATGTTATGTAGTCTGGCATGTTCTCCATAAGGTCCTAGGTTAAACAACGGGAGAACTGAGGTAAAATGTTGTTATTCGAAAACGAATGGAAAAAAATATTTCATACTTGGTGAGGTAATCTGAACAATACTAGGTTTGGGACAATTTTATTTGATATATTTCCTTCCGTTTTCGTATAATCAGCGTTATTGCTCATTTCTCACATTGTTTAACCTGGGCCCTTATGGAGAACATGCCCGGTTTATGGCCTGCATTATCGCTCGACTTTGTGTGCTGGTGCGTGATGATAGCTGACAATCGCTAAACCGGCAAATAGTCTAGTAATGGTTTTAGAGATGTTCTGATTGTAATCTGTTCCATATCATTTTGTTCTGCTGTAGGCACAGGCCGGTCAAAGAAAACCGCTAAAAGATCTGCCGCCTATGCGATGTTAACATACATCCGAGGTTTGGAAGGTGATGAGAAAGAGAATGTAGTTGAAGAAGAATTGGATGATGAAGACGAAATCCCTCTGGTAGGCTGAATTATTCTTTCAAAATTGGGATACAATATGGAAAACTGCCTCTGTAAAATGGAGGTTAAAAAGGTCGTTTTTGCTTAAAGAGGTAGTAGTGTCATTTAAAAAATATTTTGTAAATAACCTATTTTTAAAGTTATTTAGTAGTTTAGATCAACCATGGTGAATGTTCTTCTGTGACCTCAATTGTTAATATCACAGGACTTTGCGACCTGAAAAGCCTTTGGAAAATGTTCCAAGTCATCATGATGTTCAGTTTACCCGAACAATTAAAATCATGCTGCTACCTCTTTAATACAATTTTTTATATAGAACACTAAGGAAAATCCACCAGAGGTGACAATTAGCGTACATGTCTGCATCAGATGTTATTGAAAATATATTGTGGTATACCGAATTTGAATAATAATACAAATGAGGATGACAATGAAGTTGTGGATTATGATTACATTCGATGGAAGATTACTCCACGACTTGTAACAATATTGCAAGTATTTCACCTACAGATTTGGAAGTGTGATGATGGATTGGTCGAGTAACATCAATGTCAATAAAATTTGATATATGCACGTTTTTGAATGTTTAAAGTAACTGTAATAACCAGGAAATCCTTGAAAATATCAGGTGAGGGATTCGTTTCAACAAAAGGTGAAATGAGCATTTATAAGATTATTACTTATTAAGATTGACCTGGATCATTATTTTGGAATTTTCCAGCATGCTGAGCCCAGGAGAACAGCCTACACCGCACTAAAAGAAGGTAAGAAGATTGCTGTGGCTACCCAACAACAGGCCTTACAGATCCAACAGTTCTACGAGGCGATCATGAAATCTAACCCTAAAAGTGTTCAGGCCATGCAGGCTCAGTCCCTGAACATCCCCACCACTAACTACTGTCAGATGTTACAGGAGATCGCCGAGGTCCAGAGATTTGAGGTGACCTACATCGACATCAGAGAAATAAGCGTATCTGGTGAGTGCACACATTTTAACTTCCTTCACAAGTGCTCCATCTGCTGCTTTTGTTCACATGTGTCTTGTGGGAAGCACTTGAAGGGGCCTAAACTCTTCTATATTCCTTTTGTACATGCATCTGTTAGGGTTTATATCACTTCAACATGGCACTGGCACATCTTCCTGCATCATTATAATACCACCATCTGATTGTACATCCCACCACTGACACAAGCTGATCTAGATTCCATTTCTGTTACCATCTGATCTAGATCTCATGTCTGACACCATCTGTTCGAGCTCCACTCTGACACTACCTTTTCTGGACCCCACCTCCCAACACTACCTTTTCTGGATCCCACCTCTGACACCATCTGTATACCACCTCTGACACCATCTGGTCTAGATCCAACTTCGCACCATCCATTCTAGATCGCACTTCTGACATCCACTAATCGAGATCCCACTTCTGACACCATCCGATCTAGATACCAGTTCGCATCATCTGTTATAGATTTCACTTGTGACACCATCTGATCTAGATCCCACATCTGACACTTTCTGTTCCATATCCCACTACTGACACAATCTGATCTAGATCCTACTTCTCACCATCTGTTGTAAGTCGCACTTATGACACCATCTGATCTAGTCCCCCCTTCTGACAATAGATCTCATTTGAAATAACTGATGGCTTCCTCTTTGAAGCTGCGCAAAACATGGGCAAGGTAAATGTTGAGCATTTCTGTAAAATCTGAAGTTTGTATATGTCTATTACTCCATCAATCAATTATTATTGACAGTGTCTTATTCGTGATTTTATTCACATGTTACTCACAAATTGGTTGTTCCTGACAATTGATTTTCTCAAATTTCCAGGTATGAGGCAGTGCCTGGTGCAAGTGTCAACCATGCCTGTAGCTGTGTGTCACGGTACTGGACAAACCATTGATGACGCACATGGCCAGGCCGCCCACAATGCCCTTCAGTATTTAAAAATCATGATGTCTATAAAGTCATGAGTTTATTTCCCAGGGCTTGAATGAGCCTCGCTCAGTGAATATAGTGGTACCATAACACAGTGGAAAATTTATCATATATATCTTCTACAACAACCTTTGCTATTAGTCCTGTTAGTGGTAGACCAGGGTTCATAGGTGTCATCGACAACCTGGAAAAGTCCTAAAATTGCAAAATCTATTTTCCAGGCCGTGTAAGTCATAGAATTGAACTGAATTTATTATAAAGATCCTTGAAGGTCCTTGGAATTATTGAGGCAAGTCTTGACATGTTTTGTCAAAGTCTGCGAATCTAACCAAGAAAATGAACTAAATTTTGGCCATGGTCAGAGTGTGCCACATGGAAAGACCTGAAATTTGACCGAGGCTGACCCAGATGAACCCTGTAGATAAACATGTGTTTACAATGTAGGTTGTATGTCTGTAATGTCATTGTAGTATGTTGAGAGGTATGTATATATGATATTGTTGTGGATTTGTTCAAAGAACAAAATTGAGGAGAATTTAAGATGTACCTGACTAGTTCATATTTTTTATTGCACACGATTACCAATAATTGCTAATGGGAAATTTGTCTCCAATTATTCTGCATGCCAGCTGATTATAGTTACTTATTAGTTACTACAAGAAAACATATGTCCATATTTCATATTAACTGGAACCAAATATTTGACATGAGAAATTGGAAAGGAAATTTTGGTTTGAAATGTTGAGTTTCTTTGGAGAACCAGAAAGATCATTATGCTCGAACAGTCGGTGCATTTATCATTGATGATTACATAACCTGCTTCTAGTCAAACAAGTATGGATAGCATTATGATAGGTCTGAAGTACATTACAAAACTCATAACATTGCAAGCTGCAGGAGAGAATATCTTGCTCAACATCTTATAATGACCATATTTATACTTAGATATATGCTTCATTGTTGGGAGTAGGAAATGGGTATGATAATATTATATCTTGGACTTCAAAAGTGACAGAGAAGGAATGAAGATGAAATGTATATTGCTGGTAGATTTCCAGATTTTCTATGATTCAGGTATTTAAATGATATCTGTTGAAGCAGGCCTATATTTTCATTGAATGAAATTTAGGAACTTGAAATTGTCCAAGATTGTCGTGGAATTGACTAATGTCCGAACACTACATTTAGTTTATTTTTATTGAATGGATTTCATTATGTAATACTTTTAGTCAAAGTTTTTATGTATTTGTCATTTATTTTCTTGGCACAGTATTTGTCCCTGACCCTACTTTATGGTTTCTTAAGGTGCTTAGAGCGTTGTATTTCAATCATGGACAATAGAATTTGTCATTATTTTATCGTCTCATTGAATTTAATTCGTTATCCTCATTTGATTCTTGTTCTAGTTAAATTCTTGTTGTTTTTTTCCATAGATTTCAACATATTGAATAATCTGAAATCGCTGCAGATCCTGCTGGTTGTTGTTGTTGTCACTGTTTTATGGCTATAGTCTATTTCATTATATATTGTAGTTGCTATTTCACTGAGCTGAGGCTGGGCAAATCCTGGGAGGTGCAGGGAGCCCTCTTTTATACACATATATATATATATCTATAGGTGAACTTCATCAGGTTCTTGTAGTCTGGCCAAATAAATCCATCTTTAAGCCAAATGTTTTTGTTCTGTACCTACTTTAGTTTATCACAATTTTCTCTTACAAGAGTGGCATACATCCTCCTTTATCAAGAGTGTATACCTCCTATTCAAGCATGAGGGGTATCCTTGCTTGTTCACAAACCAGGATTCATACGCCTCCTGGGAAGTCATTTAAACAAATAGAATTTAATTGCTAACCTGGAAAGTCCTGGAAAATGCTTAAAAATAAGCTGGAGGAATCACACTTTCATGTTCTGAAGAACCAACGACCTGGTGCCATGCGTTTCTGTGCCAAAATTTGTTCCTGAACTTCGTTAATTTGCTAATCTTTGTTGCGAATTATTGTACTAAAATATTAAAATTATTCAACTGGAATGTCCAGGAAAACTTCTGGATTCAGGCTTTCAAGTGCCTCCTATATTTCCTATATTTTCCTATATTTTTGAGGCATTCCTATATTTTTCTATATTTTACTCAAAACCTCCTATATTTCCTATATTTTGACTTTTTCTCATGAAAACTTTCATCAATGCTCTGTAATAAGTTAAGCTGACACGAGGAAATACATTTCAGAATTTTTTTTTATACATATGAATATGAAGACATTTCAATCGCTCTATGCTGGATCAAACAACAGAACAGGTCACCTAAAAGACCACCACTATGACCGCATTCAGTGAAAGTAATTTGATTAAACACCAGAAAACTACCACGTTTGGAACATACACTCCTTTATTTCCTATATTTTATTCAGAAAATTCCTATATTTTCCCAATATGTTTGCAAATTTCCTCCTATATTTTCGCTGTGAGCCACTTGCAGGCCTGTGGATTTTTTTTCCTGCTGTAAGTGTATGAACCCTGACAAACTGTGTTCGGCTCCGCAATGAGTAGAAAAATATGTTAAGTGACGTGGTCAAAGCTTAATGAACCTTTCGATTGAAATGATATATATTTAATCTTTAAATTATTTATACTTCCGAACATCATTTGCTTGACGGAGAATATTTAAAAAGAAAAAAAAATGTGAGAAACTACAAAACAGGTAAAACAAATGGAGTTTACACAGCCAAAGATTTCTTGTTTTATTGCTCGGAAATAAGCTAGAATGCATCTCCAGCAACCTAAGACCCCTGGATCGTTCGGGGCCTAGGCTGCCCCTGGACCCTCGCCTACTGTGCTGTGATAGTGGCCCCGCCAATCACCAATTGCTTTTCCGCCGTGCCTGTATTGTGAATACATTTCGCACAATGGTGACTACTGTCTGTTAACCCATTGATTTAATTTCCTTGAACACATGGTGTGCCTAAGTGTAATTCCAATCAATTGTCCTAGCTCATTTTGACCATCCAGTGCCCCATTTTGACCATCCAGTGCCCCATTGCGGCGTTGTTGGCATTGACTGTTAACAGGGATTTAACCAGACCCAATTGCTAATAATAGTTTCAAGGCCGTGGCTAGGAGGGTCGTTGGGTGCAATCGCCCATTCCTATGTTATTTTTCAAAATTGGACATCGTAGTATTGGGCTCTGTAATAAGTAAGTATCATCTTCATTTTATCCAGCCAATTTCTACGTTCCCACTTCGAACCTGCCTTGATTTATCTGATCCCTCCAGCATTCAAAATCCGAGGTGTAAATTTCACCAGCTAACGACAGAAGAACCAATCAGAACGTACACATCGATTGCGAGTTAAGTCACATAGAGTGACATCATCCTCTATTAGCGGCGTCCTTCCTCCTAGTATGGTGCCCACTAATTAGGTCAGTCAATAACGCTCTTGTGCGACCCATTTCGAATTTCAAATGTTTTCGAAGTCAGTGACGTCTCGTGTCTATAAGTTATTTGAACATTGAAGGGGTCCAGATATATCAAGGGAAGTTCGAAGTGGGAACGTAGAAATTGGCTGGATAAAACGAAGTATAGGAAACGACCCCCTCTCAAGAAATTCTGGCGACGTCCATGCGTTTGCTACTCGAATTTCAGAAATTTTTTCATCAAAAGACATCAGAAAAATACCCAACTAGTCCCATTCTCTCCTGGTTAAATATCAATGGCAATTCTCCTCCAGGGAGGCGAACATTTCGGCAGTTACCTCAAAGTGTGCGTTCCCAATTGGCCAATCACTACGGTCTTCCAGGTTTCTTGTGCTGGCACATCAGCATTTTATCAAGCCAAGTGGCAACATAGCAATTGGCTGGATAAAACAAAGATGGTGCTCACAGGGTGTATACTGAGCACTCATTGAAGAATACCCACTTTCAATATTCCAATAGACTTCCTTCTGTTGAAAAAAAAAAATCAATTTAAAATTCCTATTCTGAATTGTGTAATTTTAAGTTCGAATCTATTTTGCTCAGATAGGGTCTGAACTACTTACACAAACGTGAAAATTAAACGATTATGGCGCAACCACTAACAAGTGATCCGCTGTTGATGCGCTGAGCATTGCAGAAGTAATTCCCTGAGTAGTAGTAAAAGTGCAAATTCCTTCCCATTTATGCAAATTTGTGGCGGTCACGTGGCGGCTCTCGTCCAATCAGAAGCGAGTATTTCAAATCATCGATGACCTTTCTCACCTCCAGCACAGAAGAGTTCCAATCTAGGAGGAGGTAACTCTGGGTCACTATAGTTCCGGCAAAGGGCCCCTGGGCATGTATTCATCCGCGGTGATGCGGTCGCGGAAAAAACCTTCCGCGGAGAAAAAGTAGTCCCTAGATAAAATGGTCCGATGGGGTCGAGTGAGGTATCAAAGTGAAGCTTATGTGAAGGGGCATCTCATGGGTTGGGTGTAGGATTGAAATATCGGCATGCGCGGTGGCCGAAGGGTATGAAAATAGACGTTTTGGAGCTAGGGGAGCCCCTAATGGTCCAATGGGGTCGAGTGAGGTATCAAGGTGAAGCATTCGTGAAGGGGCATCTGATGGACTGGGTGTGGGGTTGAAATATCGGCATTCTGCGCATGCGCGGTGGCCCAAGGGTATGCAAATAGAGGTTTTGGTATCTAGGGGGAGCCAATAATGGTCCGATGGAGTTGTATGAGGTATCAAAGTGAAGCCTAGGTGAAGGGGTATCTAATGGGCTGGGTGGGTGCATGTAAAATTTTTCCTGAAAAAAAAAAATACGGAACACGGACTTTATCGAAAAACCTGGGAAAATGCCTATATGGGGTATGAGGGGTATATAGGTCGCCGGGCTTAACGGGGCTTGTCTATCAATAGAGTTATCTCCCCCTAGTTCCAGGGTGGGTGTATGTAAAAATTTTCCTGAAAAATACGGAATACGGACTTTATCCTAAATTACGGGAAAATGCCTATATGGGGTATGGGAGGTATAGGACCATCCTGGGAAACGTACTTCTATACATTTGCGGTAGGGTTGTGGGGTCTCGTTTTACTCGTCTCGTCATTTAGAACATGATAGGAAGTGTCCCGTGCGAATCGGTGAATTTTTTGAAAAAAAGTCACCGAACCCCATATAGTCCCATACTGAGGGTATAGGATCAATGTTTGTCCCCTGGGAAACGTACTTCTATACATTTGCGGTAGGGTTGTGGGGTCTCGTTTTACTCGTTTCGTCATTTAGAACATGATAGGAAGTGTCGCCGTGCGAATCGGTGAAATTTTTGAAAAAAGTCACCGAGCCCCATATAGTCCCATACTGGGGTATAGGTTCAATGTTTATCCCCTGGCAAACGTACTTCTATACATTTGCGGTAGGGTTGTGGGGTCTCGTTTTACTCGTCTCGTCATTTAGAACATGATAGGAAGTGTCCCCGTGCGAATCGGTGAAATTTTTGAAAAAGTCACCGAGGCCTGGGTAGGCCCATAGGCCTATACTGCATGGCTATGGGTGTATAGGGCCATACGGGGTGGACATGTTGGAGTCTAGGTGAGTCCCTAATGGTCCAATGGGGTCGAGTGAGGTCTTATTTTGAAGCTCTCGTGGAGGAGCACTTGACTACACAAATGGTTCGTCCGTGTTCTATAGTCTGCGCATGCGCAGTCTGGCCGTAGTATAGAAAACAGGCATTTTGGGTGCTATGTAGGGGTGTGTTTGGGTTAGAGATGAGCTAATCACGGTTCGAATGGGTCGTGTGAGGTGTCAAAGTGAAGCTTGTGTGGGGTAGAGTCAGCATGGTGTGTTTTTGAATGCATGTCGCGTTAATCTGCGCATGCGCAGTTGGTTGTAGTAAGTAAAGTGGCCATTTTGGGGCAGCGAAGGAAGTTATTTGGGGTCGAGATGG
>JAVTVY010056835.1:0-29695 GCA_036873755.1 Hanleya hanleyi | reverse complement strand
ATGGAAATTAGAAAGTTCAGCACGGGCAATGATGGCTTCCTTTTCTCCTCTAGTTTCGTCCTTATTACGTCTCTTGGCAATGTCGTTGGGCATTCTGTCTTCTGAGTGCAACAAAGTTGGATGTTTACCACTGCAAGACCTGCACGAGGCTCTATGCTGGCAAAACTTTGTCATGTGACCAACCTTCAAGCATCCGTAGCAAAGTCCTTTCAATTTCAGGAATGCCACCTTGTCATTATATGGCTTGTTGTTCAATTTAGTACAGTTCTCCAAAGAGTGATGTGAATTTGTACAGTACAAGCATGGCGAAGAAAAGGCGACATGTACAGGTAATCTGTTCGATTCTGGGGCCTTATCTGTCCGTTTAGTTGTAGGCTGTACTGTATCTGCAACTGTGCCTTTCCGCTGATGGTCTTCATCCGCAACATTAGTAGCATAGCTGCCCTTGAAATGTTGCACAGCTGGACGATGTTGCCTGGTGTTCTGTTTCACCTTGTTGTGGTCAACAGCCATGGCCTCTTTCCCATAGATAGGGTCGTTGGCCTTTCTAGCCTCGGTTTTGACGAACTCTACCAAGTCATGAAACTTCAAAGGTTGTTGAGAAGCTTTCTTTCGCTGAGAGATAGTTCGCCACTTGTCGTGGCAATGGAAAGGCAACTTGGAGACAATCTGCTTCATATTCTCTGCATACTCCAAGACCTGCACAGCTTGAATTGTTTTTACTGCGTTGTTGCATTCTGACAAGAATATGGAGAAGTCATCCAGGGCCTTGGCGTTGTCTGCCTTGATCGGTTGCCAATTCAAAGTCCTCTTCACAAAGGCGTTGGCGATTACCTCATCATTACCGTAGCGATCACCTAATTCCTTGATGGCAGCCGGATAACCCACGTTCGCCGGGAGGTAACTAAATCCAATTACAATCTTATGTGCCTCTCCTGAGGTGAATTGTTCCAGGTAGTTTAATCGTTCGTCATCTGTTTGAGTATTGACAACTACCTTGCTGTGAAACTGTCGGACAAATCTTCTGTATTCAAACGGATCTCCGTCGAATTTTGCCAGCTCTGTAGGTGGTTTTTTCAGATGCTGTACCACTGAAACAATGGCATCCTCTCCTGCCGTGTCGTTACTTGTGTTGGGGTAATCTGAAACAAAGTTTCTGGCAAGAGGGTGTGACACATTGACATCATTTGCAGTAGAATTCAATCTCATATCAGAGTCAGTATCCCTATTGGCAACATTGTCATGGTTACCAGTACTTATATTACGTGGGACATTCTGACTGTTAACATCAATATTCTGTACTGGCTGAAAAGACCTAGTACTAGGATTTAACACGTGGGGGCTTAATATGTTATCAAAACCTCTTTGTGTTACACCTTGACCCTGGTGCATGTCCTCAATACTAGCATCGGTATGAATAGGCGTAACAGGATCTATGCGAGACTGAAGCAAAGACAATGTATCATTTACAGCTAGTTTGGATGGTTCAGAAACAGAAATCTTATCTACTATATCCTTAACCTCATCTACCGTCAAGAGGCTAGCATTATCAGCTAATTCAGATTCACGTGTTTCAAATGTTTCTAGAACCTTTCGTTTAGCGTCTTCAATAGCTATTTGTTCATTCAGTTCAAATTCTTCTTCCTGCATTTTTAACTGCAGTTTAGCAAACTCAAAGTTCTGTTTTTTCTTCAAGTTCTTAGCCTTGGTAGCAAGTTCAGCACTTCGTTGTTCCTGTTTGAGTCTCTCGGATGTGACGGAATTGGCCAAGGATCTGTTGCTGCCTCTAGAAGATGCCTTAGAAACTGCCGGAGGACTGGAAGTTCCCTCCACTGTGGTTGGATTGATCTCCACGAACCAATTCTCGACTCTCACTTTGAAGTTTTTCAAGAAAACGTCTCTGTCACTGAGCTGGATCTTCATGTCCTCTTCAATAAACGCCGTGAGCGATGGTTCACAGAGTTCTTGATAACCACTCAGAAACTCTTCGTATGTGGAAAGCCACTCTGCATAATGGTCTTTCACGACATCTGTTGTACTGTTCTGTCTCATTAAAGACGTTATCAGTTCTGCCTTCGTTTTGAGCTGCCTAAATGCTTTGCTAAGCAATTTGATTTTATTGTCCAGCGTGAACAACATCCCCCTTTCTGTAGCGTTGCGTCTTCTGCTAGTTGACGTCAGTTCATCTGATACGAGAGGATTAAGGGGTAAGCTCAAAACTTCAGGAATGGGATCAATAATTTCACCAATTGCACTCATTTTGTTGGTCAAAGTCGTTAATGCATGTAGATTTAGCTCACATGTTTGCATTATCATTCTTACCTTTGTCTACAGTATAATCCTCAATTAGTTTAATAATGTATCTAAAGGTGATTTTCTTGCCTATAATGGTGATTAGGGGAAACCGTTTTGTCATACGAAGACTATATTGTAAAGGCAATCTTTATTTACACTTATCCGGTTTCTGTGGTAAATGACAATTGAGCCGTTCTCAGATTAATATTTGGGTTTATCATTATGATTATTGTATAATATGGTAATTTGTTAGTAATATTTGCTTGTTTTATTGTTTACAGTTAATCATCGTGGATAGTATATCGTCGCTAGTACATTGTGAAATGTATATTGCCGCTCATCTTGGTTCATCGTAGTCCATCAGTCATCATTATAGAAGCATCAGCCTGTTTGGGATAATCTAGATGTCATACTGTAACTGAAACTCTACTTGACTTAAACCTGAACACTTCTGTGTATTCGACGCCAGTAATTGTCTTCATCGATCTGTGCGCTGTGATTTCAGTATACAATGACACATGCCTTGTGAGAGAAACCACACATATGTTGTGGATGTGGTAACTTTTAGAGCTGTATGCTAATGACAGATGTGAACCCTGTTTGATGTACAATGCGAAACACATACTTCACAAACACCATTCATATGTTCAGCGTGTGCACATTGAGCCGTACGTTATAGACCATACGAACATGAAACCATTTCAATGTACTATGTCAACGAGATTGGCACTGATTAATGGTATTGAGTGATGTCAAAGAACGACAACTCGTCTTAACTAATAAAACCAGTTTGACTTTATCAGAAGTTGTTGTACTCGTTGAACTGTACGCTACAATGGCCTTTGCCATGTTTTATTGTTCGCAAAGGTCGAGCAATACAGCAGTGATGTGTCTTCTGTATTGTTCAGCGTCGTTATCATAAACTGTTTCATTGTCGTATAACAACGGTTGCGAAGTGGAAATTAAATATTAAAGCGTTCATTCAACCTCGGTCTATTTCAGGCAATGTATGTCTTATTACCAAGGCTAGGGTGATGAACCGGTATACAGAAAGTCCCTGATTGACTGCATTTCATTCAAAATGAATTAGTTTCTAGAAAAAAATAGAAAAAAATAAAATAAAATAAAAACAACAACAACAGACCACGCTGAATAGTGATGGCAATTGTATACATGTATGTTAACATCCAGTTCTTTTTATGAGAAATTGTTGAGATCACATGACCGAGTTTAGTATAATAAATTTACAATGCTCGATATGACATATTTTGTATATGTACGACGGCTAGGTTTCATATCTTATTCGTAAAGGACAGAACGAAATCGACAGCCCCGTACCGAGTCACATTCATTCAGTGTTACAGTACGTACAACCGATCATGTACTTGCTTATTAATTATCACCGGCACAGATCCTTTCATTTGTCGCTTTACCGATGCCCGGACCGTTCGGAATTTATTTCCAATACAAACCTAATATGCAAGTCATCAACTCAACCAACCAACCAATCATGGACATGCCTTGGTTTAAACAAATTTTATTGCAAACACTGTTTACAATGGGGGCACAATGAGCCCAAGGCTCGTTAGCGTGTCCCCCTATATGTATAATATGATACATGTTGTTTAAACGGATACATTTATAATGTAAAAAGCAGAAAAGCAGAAGAGTCGGGACATTATTTCTTAAATTGTTTACTTCTGTAACAGACGTAGATAGTGGGAGAAAAAGGAATAATGAGAGACAAAAATGTGATAATATTGTAAATGCGAGGTTCTTAAATATAAGAAAAGAAAAGAAATGAGGGAGCACCATTTGTCGAGTGTACGCTCGATGTGAGCCGCCTGCATGTCACGGTCGAAATGTGGTTATGAACACTAGAATCGCTTAGTGTCTGTGATAAATGATCCTAAGCATTTTTGAACATCGATGTTTTTGGAAACTGTTTTGTCGTAAAAGCCAAACAATAGAGTGTGAATATCATACAAGATGGGGGGATTAGAATCATTGAATATAATTATAGAGAGTTTAGCAAGGAAAGAATGTCGTTGAGTAAAGAAGAGAGGGCAGTATAAGAAATAATGCTCGGGAGTTTCATTCGAAAGCCCACACATACATTTTGGGTCTACTATTAAATGATTATTGAATAGATGTTCCTTCAAATTGCTGCAGCCATTTCTTATTCGGCACAGGATTATGTTATTTTCCCGTGATCCAACATAATACCATGGAGTAGGGGTGGATGTGGGATACATGTGCATAACATTACGCTTGAACTCGATGAGTGTGACTGAATTTCTTACAGGGTCCGGCAGAGTATTCCAATCGCGCACAGTCGCTGGAAAGAATGAATTGTAGTACAGCGTAGTTCTACACCGAAGTAGTGTGAACTGGTTAGTATTACGAATGTTGTATGGATTTCGATTGTAGGTCAGTAATGGGAGATAACTATGCAAATATGATGGAGCCATTCCATGTACTATTTTATAGAACATAGTAAGGCGGTGTATTTGGCGCCTTTGGGACAATTTTTCAAATCCAGCTTCAATATACATATTTTCTGAGGAACAACTACGTGTAACTCCAGTAATTATTCTTAGGGATTCTTTTTGAATAAGTTCCAACCTATTAACCAGGGCGTCGTCAATGTTGTCCCAAACAACATCAGCATACTCCAAACTGGGTCTAACAAAGCTCTTGTACATAATCTCGAGACTTTTCCGATCAAGTAGATATTTGAGTCCTCTGAGAATAGACAGCTTACGCTGTGCTTTTATAATCAATGTTTCAACATGGTCATGCCAGGTACCTCTTTTATTGAAAATTACGCCAAGGTGTTTATGACTGGATGATGGGTTAATGACATTGTTATCAAAAATTATGTTAATAATAGAAGGTTGCAATCGCCTTGATATCATAAGGGATATTGTCTTTGTAGTGTTGAAATCAACCAACCAAGTGTCAGACCATTGTTTTATTAACTCTAGATCATGATTAATAACAAGAGTTGTTCCATTTAGTTGTTCAGAGATAACGTATAGACACGTATCGTCTGCAAATAAACGTATATTACTCAAGATGCCATCAGGGAGGTCGTTAATAAATAATAGAAATAACAGAGGCCCCAATACGGAGCCCATGGGGCCGCTGAATAGTGATGACGTTTGTATGTGTTAACATCCAGTTCTTTTTAGGAGAAATTGTTGAGATCACATGACCGAGTTTACTGTAATAAATTTACAATGTTCGATATGACATATATTTTGTATATGTACAACGGCTAGTTTTCATATCTTATTCGTAAAAGGACAGAACGAAATCGACAGCCCCATACCCTGTCACATTCATTCAGTGTTACAGTACGTAAGTAGCTGTGTTACGGCATTACAGACCACATTGACCTACTTTTTTGTTCCCCCCGGGGGAGGATTGAGGAGGAACTTGGAGGTCACGGGAGGGGATTCCCCAGTGGGGGTTTCCCAATGACATGTCTAGACTTGTTCTGGGTTGTACAGTTCTGCCATACGGAGGATGGGTACTAGTATTTCAAATAAATTAATTAATTAATTAATTAATTTTAATTAATTACTTGTAAAATGGCGGTGTTTTTAGACGGCGCAAGGGAGCAAACGAGGCGATGGGGACGTCACGGGGAGAAAAAACCCTCACATTACCCTCAAAAAAACCTCTAAGCCATATAATAATAATAAACATAATCGAAAGGTGTTGTACCATGTTAATAGGATCAGTCTAGCATCTGTACCACCCTAGGGTCGAGCGTTTATTGTCCCGTGTATCTCCGCAAGAAAACAACAAACAAAATGGCGGCTCCAGGATGGTGTGGGGATGCCCTTTCCATATCACGGCGTCGACCGTAGCGCCATCTGCGCACATTGACGCAAGGGAGACAACTCGTGTGGCCTAAGGTATGGAAATAGCCGTGTTGGAGCTAGGGGAGCCACAAATGGTCCAATGGGATCGAGTGAGGTATCAAAGTGAAGCTTATGTGAAGGGGCATCTGATGGGATGGGTGTGGGATTGAAATATCGGCATTCTGCGCATGCGCGGTGGCCGAAGGTTATGGAAATAGCCGTTTTGGAGCTAGCGAAGCCACTATTGGTCCAGTGGGGTCGATTGAGGTATCAAAGTGAAGCTTATGTGAAGGGGCATCTGATGAGGTGGGTGTGGGGTTGAAATATCACCATTCTGCGCATGCGCGGTGGCCCGAGTGTATGAAAATAGACGTTTTGGAGCTAGCGAAGCCAATAATGGTCCGATGGGGTCGAGTGAGGTATCAAAGTGAAGCTTATGTGAAGGGGCATCTGACTCGACTAGTGGGTTGAAATAGCGTCATTCTGCGCATGCGCGGTGGCCCAAGGGTATGGAAATAACCGTGTTGGAGCTAGGGGAGCCACAAATGGTCCAATGGGATCGAGTGAGGTATCAAAGTGAAGCATTCGTGAAGGGGCATCTGATGGGTTGGGTGCGGGGTTGAACTATCGGCATTCTGCGCATGCTCGGTGGCCCAAGGGTATGGAAATAGCCGTGTTGGAGCTAGGTGAGTCCCTAGTGGGCCGATGGGGCCGAGTGAGGTATCAACGTGAAGCATTCGTGAAGGGGCATCTGATGGACTGGGCGTGGGGTTGAAATATCCACATTCTTCGCATGCGCGGTGGCCCAAGGGTATGGAAATAGACGTTTTGAGAGCTAGGGGAGCCACTAATAGTCCAGTGGGGTCATATGAGGTATCCATGTGAAGCATTCGTGAGGGGGCATCTCATGGACTGGGTGTGGGGTTGAAATATCGGCATTTTGCGCATGCGCGGTGGCCCAAGGGTATGGAAATAGACGTTTTGGTATCTAGGGGAGCCCCTAATGGACCGATGAGTTGTATGAGGTATCCATGTGAAGCATTCGTGAAGGGGCATCTGATGGGTTGGGTGTGCGGTAGGAATATCATTCTGAGCATGCGCAGACGCAATGCGGAGCTCTCGTCCAATCAGAAGCGAGTATTTCAAATCCGTCACAGAGCTCTCAGCCAATCAGAAGCGAGTATTTTGACCCGGTGCATTATGGGCCATATCCAAGATGGCGGCACGTATGTTCAAGATGGCGGCACACTCGGTGTCGAAAACTGGCCATTCCGTCGGGATGTGGTCACCTAGTGTCGAAAACTGGTCCTTGTATGGGTCCTGCTAGACGTTTTGACGCCATGATATAGACCGGAGAGAGAGAGAAAACAACAACAACAAGGATCACACATGAGGGAACAACAACAACAGCAAGTTTTTTTTCATATAGTTTATTTTCCCCATCCATCATAACATACCCACGCTGGGGGAGCCGCGTTGGGTATGTTTACAATTCAAGAAAGACTCTTGTCCAATCAGAGACCGCCATTTGCATCTGTCCTATTCGTTCTTGTCCGTTAGATGTATTCTTGTCCAATCAGAAGTCGCCATTTCAGAGAGTTCCTTCTTCGGTCATGTTCATTCTGAACCGTTTATTCTAATCATCATCGGACAGGCCTGGATATTCTTCGGGCAGCATGTCCTGAAACAGTTGTTTGCGCATTCTGATCGCATTTTCCAGGGCCTCTGTGGGTGGTAAACCCATATCCTCTTCCAAGTGACGCTTGGTCTACATGATGGACCTGTGCGTGGGGTCCCCTTTCATTTCAAGCGGTAGTAAGGTATACTGTTCATAGATCGCCATGGCTGTTTTCCTGATGCGGGGGCGCATTTTGGTGTACGTCTGTTGTAAATTATCCTCTCCGGCGTCGTCGATCGCTTCAGCGTGAGTATTGATAGCTGCTGTCAGAATACGATCCCAGAAGGTAGGTTCTGCCTCACTTTCCTGGGATGAAGGCTGATTCTCTGCGGTCAAACTCTCCATATCAGTAGATAGACTATCAGCCATCTTGGATTCGGTATCAGTCGATGCACTCTCATCAATCTCTGTATCAGTATCTGCCTCAACGGGCTCCTCGGCGTCTTCAATCCCATGTATATTTTTCTGGTGTCGCATCATATCGTAATGTCTGGTGAACGTGCGTTCACACTCAGAACAAGTATAAGCCATGTTGACTGTTGAACGTCGACTGTGCGTGTTTTGGGAATACGCTCGCTTTTATAGACAGTAACGGTCATCAACGCTTAGCTCAACGCTTCAACGCCCTGGTGAATTAGCTCAGAAGCTCTGATTTCATGGAATTGACATCAATTCATCGAAATGCAGTGACGCCCGTCAACGCCCGTCGTTACGCCTTAACGCTCCTCTCAACGCTTTAACACACTTTCTTAACGCTTTAACGACGTTTAATGATGCGTTCGAACAAATGTTTCTTTTGTGCTATTGCTCTGACATACGCCGCTTTCCAGTTCATGCCCGAGGTTTTCAACATCGGCGCTGTTCTTTCAATTTCCATATGGACTGGATCCTTATCCAACAATTTCATATGGGTCAGTAAGTCGACATACTGCTGACGTAAAGCCCGTCGTAGTCTGGGTGCCAATCTGTTATGGGCTAAAATTGCAGCTTCCTCTTTCGAATACCCTTTGCGTTGAAACTTGTTTCCTGTGCCCTCCAAAATCTCGCCCATCTCGGCGTCCATACTTTCTTTGAACAAATCCTTCCATAGCCTCGAGTTCACATTATGTTCTTCAACCTCGGGTTGGGCCTTCACGGTTGGGTGATATTCCGGGACTGGTGATATGAAGAAGGCCCGCTGTACGGGGATGGGTTGCTGCTTCACCAAATGTGGACTAGGTGGATGGTGTAGGGGCTGTGGTGATTCCTCGCCGCGTAGCAGGTGGGTCGTCAGCCGGCGATCTTCGGGGGTATGGGCTTTTAAATCTACGAACAGGTAGCCGTACGGACGACTTGTCGCTTCTTGAAACGCCTGCATGAAATGGTCGATGTTCTGAGGATAAATTCGACTACCAAACACACGAATTTGTGCTCTGTCGATGGGGTTGGAGAACAACACAAAGTATTGGCAGTTCAAGGCAATATCTCTGGACGCCTTCCCTTGAGGAAAGAGATTCTGGGTCAAATAGATGACGGACAGATTGCGATGATGGGACCCTTTGGTGAATAGGTCGGCGATTTTCGAATTGTCCTTGGCCGCACTCATCAGATCATCTAGCACTACCACGTTGGTCTGCTCGGGGTCAAAGTAATACGGTTCGTCTATGTCATGAGGAATCCCTGGGACGAAACTCACATTCTGTAATCGCGTAGTTTCGTAGGCGGGCTGCCATTGGCTATAACACCAAACAACACGTGTCGGAGCTGGGGTTGCCACACCTTCCTCTAAGAACTTCATTACCCAGGACGTCTTTCCACATGCCGTAGGGCCGCTCACCGTCATCGTGTAGGGATGCTCTACTGCACTTGCTGGACCTATAGCGGGACTCGGTGGTGTCTCTTGGTTGTGTTTGCCTTGAATGTGCCTGATCATACTATCGCGACGAGAGAAGGTTCTCTGACAGAACGTACACGTACACGACATGTTGATCTGTCGACCAATACATAAGGACTGATGAGGGACACATGTTCATTCTTATATGTACAGACACCACCACCACACACTACCACACATACACACACACACACACACACCACCACCACCACCACCACCACCACCACCAACACGCCCGGTGGTGGCGATGGTGGTGGTGGTGGTGGTGGTGTGTGTGTGTGTGTGTGTGTGTGTGTGGTAGTGTGTGGTGGTGGTGTCTGTACATATAAGAATGAACATGTGTCCCTCATCAGTCCTTATGTATTGGTCGACAGATCAACATGTCGTGTACGTGTACGTTCTGTCAGAGAACCTCTCTCGTCGCGATAGTATGATCAGGCACATTCAAGGCAAACACAACCAAGAGACACCACCGAGTCCCGCTATAGGTCCAGCAAGTGCAGTAGAGCATCCCTACACGATGACGGTGAGCGGCCCTACGGCATGTGGAAAGACGTCCTGGGTAATGAAGTTCTTAGAGGAAGGTGTGGCAACCCCAGCTCCGACACGTGTTGTTTGGTGTTATAGCCAATGACAGCCCGCCTACGAAACTACGCGATTACAGAATGTGAGTTTCGTCCCAGGGATTCCTCATGACATAGACGAACCGTATTACTTTGACCCCGAGCAGACCAACGTGGTAGTGCTAGATGATCTGATGAGTGCGGCCAAGGACAATTCGAAAATCGCCGACCTATTCACCAAAGGGTCCCATCATCGCAATCTGTCCGTCATCTATTTGACCCAGAATCTCTTTCCTCAAGGGAAGGCGTCCAGAGATATTGCCCTGAACTGCCAATACTTTGTGTTGTTCTCCAACCCCATCGACAGAGCAAAAATTCGTGTGTTTGGTAGTCGAATTTATCCTCAGAACATCGACCATTTCATGCAGGCGTTTCAAGAAGCGACAAGTCGTCCGTACGGCTACCTGTTCGTAGATTTAAAAGCCCATACCCCCGAAGATCGCCGGCTGACGACCCACCTGCTACGCGGCGAGGAATCACCACAGCCCCTACACCATCCACCGAGTCCACATTTGGTGAAGCAGCAACCCACCCCCGTACAGCGGGCCTTCTTCATATCACCAGTCCCGGAATATCACCCAACCGTGAAGGCCCAACCCGAAGTTGAAGAACATAATGTGAACTCGAGGCTATGGAAGGATTTGTTCAAAGAAAGTATGGACGCCGACATGGGCGAGATTTTGGAGGGCACAGGAAACAAGTTTCAACGCAAAGGGTATTCGAAAGAGGAAGCTGCAATTTTAGCCCATAACAGATTGGCACCCAGACTACGACGGGCTTTACGTCAGCAGTATGTCCACTTACTGACCCATATGAAATTGTTGGATAAGGATCCAGTCCATATGGAAATTGAAAGAACAGCGTCGATGTTGAAAACCTCGGGCATGAACTGGAAAGCGGCGTATGTCAGAGCAATAGCACAAAAGAAACATTTGTTCGAAAGCATCATTAAACGTCGTTAAAGCGTTAAGAAAGTGTGTTAAAGCGTTGAGACGAGCGTTAAGGCGTAACGACGGGCGTTGACGGGCGTCACTGCATTTCGATGAATTGATGTCAATTCCATGAAATCAGAGCTTCTGAGCTAATTCACCAGGGCGTTGAAGCGTTGAGCTAAGCGTTGATGACCGTTACTGTCTATAAAAGCGAGCGTATTCCCAAAACACGCACAGTCGACGTTCAACCGTCAACATGGCTTATACTTGTTCTGAGTGTGAACGCACGTTCACCAGACATTACGATATGATGCGACACCAGAAAAATATACATGGGATTGAAGACGCCGAGGAGCCCGTTGAGGCAGATACTGATACAGAGATTGATGAGAGTGCATCGACTGATACCGAATCCAAGATGACTGACAGTCTATCTACTGATATGGAGAGCTTGACCGCAGAGAATCAGCCTTCATCCCAGGAAAGTGAGGCAGAACCTACCTTCTGGGATCGTATTGTGACAGCAGCTATCAATACTCACGCTGAAGCGATCGAGGACGCCGGAGAGGATAATTTACAACAGACGTACACCAAAATGCGCCCCCGCATCAGGAAAACAGCCATGGCGATCTATGAACAGTATACCTTACTATCGCTTGAAATGAAAGGGGACCCCACGCACAGGTCCATCATGAAGACCAAGCGTCACTTGGAAGAGGATATGGGTTTACCACCCACAGAGGCCCTGGAAAATGCGATCAGAATGCGCAAACAACTGTTTCAGGACATGCTGCCCGAAGAATATCCAGGCCTGTCCGACGATGATTAGAATAAACGGTTCAGAATGAACATGACCGAAGAAGGAACTCTCTGAAATGGTGACTTCTGATTGGACAAGAATACATCTAACGGACAGGAACGAATAGGACAGATGCAAATGGCGGTCTCTGATTGGACAAGAGTCTTTCTTGAATTGTAAACATACCCAACGCGGCTCCCCCAGCGTGGGTATGTTATGATGGAGGAGAAAATAAACTATATGAAAAAAAACTTGTTGTTGTTGTTGTTCCCTCATGTGTCATCCTTGTTGTTGTTGTTTTCTCTCTCTCTCTCTCTCCGGTCTATATCATGGCGTCAAAACGTCTAGCAGGACCCATACGAGGTCCAGTTTTCGACATTAGGTGACCACATCCCGACGAAATGGCCAGTTTTCGACACCGGATGTGCCGCCATCTTGAACATACGTGCCGCCACCTTGGATATGGCCCATAATGCACCGGGTCAAAATACTCGCTTCTGATTGGCTGAGAGCTCTGTGACGGATTTGAAATACTCGCTTCTGATTGGACGAGAGCTCCGCATTGCGTCTGCGCATACGCAGAATGATATTCCTACCGCACACCCAACCCATCAGATGCCCCTTCACGAATGCTTCACATGGATACCTCATACAACTCCATCGGTCCATTAGGGGCTCCCCTAGATACCAAAACGTCTATTTCCATACCCTTGGGCCACCGCGCATGCGCAGAATGCCGATATTTCAACCCCACACCCAGTCCATGAGATGCCCCCTCACGAATGCTTCACATGGATACCTCATATGACCCCACTGGACTATTAGTGGCTCCCCTAGCTCTCAAAACGTCTATTTCCATACCCTTGGGCCACCGCGCATGCGCAGAATGTGGATATTTCAACCCCACGCCCAGTCCATCAGATGCCCCTTCACGAATGCTTCACGTTGATACCTCACTCGGCCCCATCGGCCCACTAGGGACTCACCTAGCTCCAACACGGCTATTTCCATACCCTTGGGCCACCGAGCATGCGCAGAATGCCGATAGTTCAACCCCACACCCAACCCATCAGATGCCCCTTCACGAATGCTTCACTTTGATACCTGACTCGATCCCATTGGACCATTTGTGGCTCCCCTAGCTCCAACACGGCTATTTCCATACCCTTGGGCCACCGCGCATGCGCAGAATGACGCTATTTCAACCCACTAGTCGAGTCAGATGTCCCTTCACATAAGCTTCACTTTGATACCTCACTCGACCCCATCGGACCATTATTGGCTTCGCTAGCTCCAAAACGTCTATTTTCATACCCTCGGGCCACCGCGCATGCGCAGAATTGCGATATTTCAACCCCACACCCACCCCATCAGATGCCCCTTCGCATAAGCTTCACTTTGATACCTCACTCGACCCCACTGGACCAATAGTGGCTTCGCTAGCTCCAAAACGGCTATTTCCATAACCTTCGGCCACCGCGCATGCGCAGAATGCCGATATTTCAACCCCACACCCATCCCATCAGATGCCCTTTCACATAAGCTTCACTTTGATACCTCACTCGATCCCATTGGACCATTTGTGGCTCCCCTAGCTCCAACACGGCTATTTCCATACCTTAGGCCACACGAGTTGTCTCCCTTGCGTCAATGTGTGCAGATGGCGCTACGATCGACGCCGTGATATGGAAAGGGCATCCCCACACCATCCTGGAGCCGCCATTTTGTTTGTTGTTTTCTTGCGGAGATACACGGGACAATAAACGCTCGACCCTAGGGTGGTACAGATGCTAGACTGATCCTATTAACATGGTACTCCAGCCGCCATCTTAAACCCACCACCCACCACCACCAGCCGCCATCTTAAACCCACCACCCACCACCACCAGTCGCCATCTTAAACCCACCACCCACCACCACCAGCCGCCATCTTAAACCCACCACCCACCACCACCCACATCAGCCGCCACAACACCTATAGATTATGTTTATTACTAGGACGTCAGCGAAATACTATTACCCATCCTCCGTATGGCAGAACTGTACAACCCAGAACAAGTCTAGACATGCCTTGATCACGTGATCGTCATTGGGAAACCCCCACTGGGGAATCCCCTCCCGTGACCTCCAAGTTCCTCCTCAATCCTCCCCCGGGGAACAAAAAAGTAGGTCAATGTGGTCTGTAATGCCGTAACACTACTACTTATGTATTACAAGCGTCTAGTCCGTCATTCATAATCCAGCCGTCGTCCATTAGAGAATATCCGCGTCCATAATCCAAAGACCTATTCCATTTTCCACATAACAGTATTAGCACCAAATTGAAAAAGACAATCATAGTATACATAAACATAGGCTTGTTTCCTGCAAGAGAGAAGCGGTCAACAGTTTTCAATTATGCCGGCAAGACATCATGATGTTCCAAAAATATCAAATCCGTATCGCTGATCAGTATTCTTAATCCATAATATTCGTTGTAAAGTCGTCATCTAAAGAATGATGTATCTCAGTCACGCTTTGATTGTGACTGTTCATATGAGTACCATGAGGATCTTGAAGTACATGGATTCATACGGCCCCTAGCCCCGGGTTAAGCGGAATTAGACACAAGTTACGAAACGTAGCGCCATAGATCTTGCACGCTACGTTCGTATTTTGCTATCAGCATGCTTATTAATTATCACCGGCACAGAGCCTTTCATTTGTCGCCTTATCGATGCCCGGACCGGTCGGAATTTATTTCCAATACAAACCTAATATGCAAGTCATCAACTCAACCAACCAACCAATCATGGACATGTCTTGGGACCTTCTTCAATCAGGCAAGCGAAATATCCCGTAATCAACATCATCCAGTTGTCTATCGGTACATCATAGCTCCTATACGCAATCTAAGTAAACCTTGGAAAATGGAAAATAACATCTAGTGGTAACTATTTGCAAAACTCGTGGCAGCCGTTTGCTAAGAATGTCCGACGGCTAAGAGTGTCCGGATCCTATTTCCTAACCCAGCTAGGACACCTTTCTCCACATTGCTGTCCGTCCCCAGTTGCAATAGAAAAGGATAGGAGAAGGGACACTAATCACCAGGACATTCTCATCCATCACACCGGTATTCTCCAAGATCCCATAATAAGCCAAGCACGACAATTCTGCCTTTTCAATTTTGCCTTTATTGGAGTTCGGTTCAGGGATATTAACAATCTTTCCACCAGACGGTCTTTTGATACTTTCAGCCGCCCGGCATGAAAAAAGAACCTATTGGGCGGGAGCAATCCTTCCAACCTTCTGGAGAAGGACGTTTACCACGATCGGATACTGTTTTGATACATTGTTTACTTTATTGACCCCGTAATTATGTCTGTATTTGTAAGGGGCGTTACTTTAAAGTTATTTCACCCATAAAGCCACATGATTGATCAACAGATGTAGTTTGAAATTCGCACGAGAGTAGTAGGAAGAGAGCAAATTCCCGATAGAAAATGATGGTTACAAATGATGGTCCTGCGGAGTCACGTGGTGCTGACGTCACGATAACGTGACATCCGGTCACGTGACATCTGGGTCACATCTGGATCAAAGGCACATCCGCGCCACTTCCGGTGACCTCACGTCCGGTCACGTGACGGTCCAACAAGAGTGATCTCCCCCTACAAATAAGACCCAGTGACTGTGAATCTACGGATGTCACGTGACCGGATGTGCCGTCATCATGACGTCAGCACCACGTCACTCCGCAGGACCATCGTTTGGGACGGTCAGTTTTCATCAGGAATTTGCTCTCTTCCTACCTCCTACGAGATTTATTTAGCACTGATGTGAGATATAATATTTCATGTTATTATATCCGAATTTACTGAGATTGGCTCCTACGAAGCCTCTGGCTGAAATACCACACCGAGTCTTTATTTAATGCATTATTCGTGAGTACACATTAGCCTCTCGAACTTCGTGACCTACAGATACCAATGGAAAAGATTCATTATTTTACTGCCACCTGAAATAATACGCAATGATGGTATAGCACACAGGCGAACAGAGAGCTTACATGCTCGTACCAAATAAAGAATTCAGTTTTATTCAGGTGCCACACACAGCAACAATGTGATTGAACGTGCAGGAAGAGCAGCCAATATACACGTCCGGGGGTACTTTCCAGTACCGAAAAGCTAGCGTGCATGGTTCATCCCTGCGAACTCGGCGACGAAACAAAACTAGCAGGAATAAGCAGATATGTCTGAATGCAAAGGCTGCCTTTGATGTAGTCCATCATCCAAGCCTATTCAGGACACTGTTCTCTGCCGGCATTGATGGATCCCTTTGGCTATTAATTCGTGATATCCATGAGTACAGACACAAGTGAAATGGTGCGGAATGCTGTCTGACCTGATAGCTGACCTAACAAGGAGTACGACAGGGTAGAGTCATTTCGACTGATTTATGCAAAGTCTACATTAACAACTTATTGGCTACCCTGACAAGTACTAGTTACGGAATTTGTATAGGGATAACACCGTGCGGGGCTCCCTCCCACCTGTGCTGAAGATGTCGCGCTGGCAGCCACGACCGACACAGATTTACAGTGTATTCTGGAAATATCCTCTGACTATAGTCACAACCAGTTCTATGAACTCCAGCCAACTAAAAGTGTAGTTCTCACGGAAAACAGCAAAACCTGTGTTGGCGAGTTAACCCTGAAGATCGATGAGCAAGAACTCCCTACACCCATATCTGCAGTACACCTTGGGATACATCGAGATGGTACTATAGTAAATCCTAAGCTGACAATCGACGAAAATATAAAAAACAAGAAGGGTCATGTACTCCCGCATGGGTGCAGGGCTACACGGCAAAAATGGCCTAAATCCACTCTGCGCTTCCCATATTCCAGAGACGTATACCCTCCCAATCCTACTGCATGGAACAGACGCTCTCCTACTGACTCGAACTGATATTGGCAAACTTGAGCAATTTCACAAGAAAACATTAAAGGAACTACTGTCAGTTGGTGATCCTGCACCATTCATACTCCTGGGAATATTACCAATAGAGCCGCGAATTCACATCCGCATACTAACAAGCCTTCGAAACATCATAGCTATGAAAAACTCTACCCTGCACAACATTGTCATCCGTCAAATTTTCATGAAGGGCCTCGACAAGAGAAGCTGGTTCGCAATGACCAGGAAGATATACTTGCAAAATACAGTCTTCCTTCCATCCACTTGTTGCTGGATTATCTACCACGTAAACAGGAATGGAAGAGGATAGTAAATAGGACAGTCACCATCTATTGGACAGATCCCCTGACCACAAGAGCAAATATGTATCCATCTGTCAGATACCTAGTGAGTTGTATACACGGGAAGCCGCATGTGGCTCGATCCTCTGTGACGTCGAACGCACCAGATATCCGCCGACTCCCGGTTCGGATTCTCACTGGGTCCTATACTCTCCAAGAAAACAGGACAGCTTTCAACCAATATACGGTCAACCCTCAATGCCAGCTGTGTTGGAGTGGAACGAAGGATCGGACACATTTCCTGCTGATTTGTCCTGTGCTGAAAGACATTAGGCATAAATATTCTTTTGGTGGAAAACCTCTGTGCGGAGTGTAAAATTAAAGCACTAGACGTCTCTGGGAATATGGAGAAATTTGTAGTTCTGATATTAAACCCAGAACGATTCCTGTCCTGTTTCGAATGTGTTCCTACCAGTGAGAGGGTAATGAGACATTACACCTACTCAATACATCACAGAAGAAACGAACTCCTAAACCCAACCTGAGACTGCTGATCCACAGCATTGGTTGCAATTGTCTTTATTTTATTTTACTTACTTGGATGACTTTATAATTGACTACTCCATTTGGAGGTGCTCCTATATACAGGAGGGATATACCTCACAAGAACAAGAACATGGCTGCGTTGTTGACATGTCTCGATTTCTTTTTTTCTCTGTCGGGCACAAGTCAAACTTGCTGCCCCATAACAAACCTCCAGGCATGACATTGGCCACAGCGTTTACTGATGTAAATATCTGAGAAGGGCTGTCAATGTTTTGCATTGCATCATGGGTTGTTTTGGAGCAGCAAGGTAGCCTATAGTATTGGACCCTTCTACGTAGGGCCAATGATCGGCTGATGCAGCGACTACAACATTTTCCCAGTTAGACGCCAGATTTTGAAATCGAAAACGAGGCCGCGATCTGTCATCGGTCAACCGAGACAGTCACGTGGTTGTGTATAAAGATTGGGGTGGCTTCTATAAATAGTGATCCAATGAGAATGCTTGTCTTAGTTTAAAATGGCGGGGTCGAATGACCAATCACTGAAGGGGAGACAGCTGGAATAGTACACTATTACTGTCTGTTAATATCTTGATTTAACAGAGAGCTCTACAGTCTGGAGCGCGCCCGACGTAGGCTGAGCAATCACGAGGATCGAAAGTAGGTTAGGCATGATGCTCTCCAGCAAGGTTTCTCTCGTAGTGTAGTTGATATTTTAGTTAAAATACTGATTACGGCGATGATTTAAATTATATGGGAGAAGGCTCAATCTCATATTAACTTGATCAAGAGATGAAGATCCCTAGTCTCGAGAAGGAAATTACACATTCACCTCGACCCGGCGGCTCGGTTGGGATGTATTTTCCTTCTCTCGATAGGGATATGCTCATCCCATGATCAAGTTGTAATGGGATCCTGTTATGCACGGACGTGTGTGTTCATACAGTTTGAATCCCTCTGTCTCCGGCGTTAACTATTACTTAGCATTCAATGCGACGTTCCGTTTTGTGCCTTCCACCAAGAAATACATTGTAATAGACAACATCAACGCAGTTCTTTGTTGCGCATTAATGAACATTCAACACTCTTTGTTATTCTAAAAGTCAACGACTGAGATTGAAAGTGCACCCAGCCCCAGAATGTTAATAATAAGAAGGTTTCCTGCAACATGCAGTTTCAGTAGATCAATAAACTGGTTAATCGTTATCTTCTTTGTATGCCAAAATCACTAACCGCATAAAAACAATTACAATAGCGACCTCAATAGATCATGGAGAACGACCAAAATTCTTTTCCAAGAACAGCTTGAATACTTGAATTTCAATATATTTTGTTATCCCGAGCATAGAAACAATTGGTCATTAGCTGAAACATTTGCCACAGCCCAACGACAAAATGCCATTGAGTTAGAGTTATTGAATGTCATGAATTGAGTACGGTACAACATACCAATATTGAATTGAGAACATGTCAATAATGAATTGAGTACAATTTGTCAATATTGAATTGAGTACAACATGTCAATATTGAATTGAGTACAACATGTCAATATTGAATTGAATACAACATGTCAATATTGAGTACAACATGTCAGTATTGAGTACATGCCAATATTGAGTACAACATGTCAATATTGAATTGAGTACAACATGTCAATATTGAGAACAACATGTCAATATTGAATTGAGTACAACATGTCAATATTAGCTCTCTTTTACAATTATCCTCTTCATTAAGGTAATCCCCAATCGTTTTATTGAGCTCTACGGGTGACCTGCCAACCGTAGATGCAATATACCGAAATAAACCTCGTATTGTGCTAAATGCAAATGTGATACCACTTTAATCAATCTGTGTAAATAAACGAGTTTAATTACAGAAACAAAGCTTCTAGGCAAAATACATACACACACTGTTGAAATAGTCATAAAAAGTCCATGCTACAATGTACACTATAGAGATATCAATATTAGATTGGGAAGTATTTTTTACATATGTTTTATTGTTTAGTATATTTCCCATAATCAACCATGCATGTCAAGAGGAATTCATGTCAGTCTGACATCCCAAAGTTGTGCAGGCTTTGTCTCATGACAAACTCACGAAGAGAACACGTTTTACCTCAATCTCCCACTGTACGTTGTCAATGTGTGCCTCACCAAGTGCTTTGTCTTGCATGAAACTGTTACTTGACAAACATATGCTAAAAGCCCTACAGTAGAGTTGAGACGTGAAAGTGATAGCCAGAGAGGGAGGCGTTCAAGCCGAATGAACACTCGAACCCGTGCGACTTGTGAATCGAGGCCGCGAACCGGCCGTGGTGCTCAACGCAACACAACGGAGTACATATTTAAAACCATAGATGCATATGCTCTTTGCCAATATTTTGAAAAAAGCATGTTCCCTCAAGTTGAAAATTCAGTCAAATTAGATCGCAGAATGTTGACTGTTGATATTTTAATAAATGGATGATTACAAACATTTGCAAACTTTTTCAATGTTAGCGTTCAGCTACACAAATATGTGTGCATGTCAAATGAGGACGAAAAAGACTTCCAACATATCAAATTTCGGATAAAACAAATACCTCATACGTGTCGCAGTGTCCATATTAATGAGAGACAATTCTTCATCAAAACTGCATATTTCAAAACAGTGATAAACAGGGCATATTATATGTCACTGAATTGAAGTTTGGGGATATTCTACCTATGAGTTTTCGCAGATGGGGTCGGAAAATGGGAGACAACTCTCATTTCAACATCGCGACTCCAGCTGGTAATATGCAAATCACTCATCCCAACACTAAAGTGTTCTGTGTATCTGCCATGTAAATAATCGTTTGCAAGCATGTTGTCATAGAGGAACACGAATCCTAGGACTAGCTCATATTACACTACCTTCCCTCATAGCTTATAATGTTCTGTCATTTATATGCGTTGTCATAATATTAATAAATTTACTGGATATTCTAATGCACGTGTTCACTTGAAGCAGAAATAGGCGTATGTGAGTAGACCCGAGTCAGAGCAACCGGTTGATAATCCCCTTACTAACCGGTTGATCTTTCGCACGAACACCTGAGTATATACAAATCACGTTGCAAACAGATTATTCTAGAAAAAATACAAACAACCCGTGTGAGACAATAAATCCAGTGTTTAAGGATGTCCGCTGGTAGTAAAGTAATTAACTTTTTGATTAATGTGTGTTGTTGAATGCATAATTGTGTAATATGAGAAAAAAACAAAGAAAAAATACAGGTTGGTGTGCATTTTTTAGCTGTAGGCAACGTTAAGTGGACTGACCCATGCTCAATTTGATAACCCAGAAAACATAAGGAATAGCCCTAGTTTTGAAGCATTTTCATGAAAAATTCATATAAATAGTATTTAGCTTTTTCTTAAATGCTAACTGTTTGCAGATAATCACAATGTCTATCAAAATTTATCAAATTGGATGGATGTTGCTGTGCAAAAGTCTCGGCTAGAAGGCTTTTCAAGGTAATCCCTATCTCTTAACCTAGGAAAGGGAGAGAACCCAATAGGAAAAACAGGCAATATGGCTGCCAAAGCCAAAACCCACCAGCGGACATCCTTAAATTAAAATTCGCAGCTCACCACGGCGTAGCCGTTGCTTGCGCGAGTCTCATGGCAACGCGAAGGGTTCTCCAACTTGGACAACTCTTGAAACACGAACATACTTTGGCCAAAATTTCTTTCATCACGCCGGTCAAAACATGGCGGCACAGATTTACTCCGTCGTTGAATAATAACACTGAATGAGGGCAAAAGTACACAAGAGTGAAGTGGTGACATATTTACACAGTAACTACCTAAATCATCAAATTACTGTGTAGCGAAAGTTTTTAGCACTCAAATATCGTTCAATCAAATTGTCGGGATTACCTCGAGCAGACCACACAAAGTACAAACTACTCAGATCAAGCTTGTAACAAGAAGCTACTCTGCTATGGCAAGAGAAAGAGTAAATATGCAATTTTATATGTAGGGGAGATTGGGGTACACTGGGACATTTTTTACTATTTTGTAAATATCTCTGCTATTATTGTCCTGTAGAGTAACATTCTATGTTCTAGTTATAACTAATAGTTAGCATGATATAATCAAACAAACAATTCTGGAATATCTGCTATACTTTTCTCAAAAATTACAATTTAAAAAGTAAAAAAAGTGTCCCAGTCTGCCCCAAGTTTGGTGATCACTGGGACACCCACTGGGGTGCAGTGGGACAATAATCAAAATTTAGAAGATTGAACAGCGATGGCTGAGTTAGTTGCTATTTAGTCCAGTAAATCTAGCGCATTTTTGGGGTCAACCCACCACAAATTGCAACAGAATTTATTTCACTGCTATGAATTTCAGAAAGGTCCCCAGAATAACATACTGAAAGTATACAATCCCATATGCATGGGAAATATCCTAAATTTCAGGTTGAAATTTGAGGTATTTTTCGCCAAATTTTAGTATTTACCTGTCTCGTGCTCCTATAAGAAAACCTTGTACCTGGTACTAAGCGTGAAAGAAATCGGTCATTACTGACACTCATTCCTTTCTTTATCATATCAAGGTTATACTCAGCCTAAAATAATAACCTTGCGCGAAAAATTTTATGGAGAAATTCAAAATGGCGGATGTATGGGGTCATTCTAAATCTGAGCTTTTTACCATTTTCATGACAGTCCAGGCAATCTATGTGTTTTTTTTAGCTGGACCCAAAACAAAATGCAACAGAATTTTTTTCACTGGTATGCATTTTCCCAGAACAACATACTTAAAGTCTACCAAAATCTATTTGGTGAAGATACGACTTTTTCTAAAACAAAGATACACCATCATGCTTCATATAAGAAGGTAGAAAATATTGGTTTGTCTCTGAATAAGGACAGATTATCATCCAGAAATCCAATCAATACATGATGTTCTAGGATACATTATTCTATGGTGGTGAAAACATTTGCCTTCCCAATGGATTTGCTCATAAAAATAGATAGCAAATCGATAGTTGAGCACCAGGGTATGTTATCATACATGATAATATCCTGCCAGCTGGCAATATTTCCATTAGCATTGTTATCCGAAAGGGAACTGACAAGCTGTGATATATTTTCTTTCAACCTTGACAATCACAGGCAATAGTTCCATCAACTTATAAGGATATAACTATATTATCACAAGCACGTAGCAAGATTTCAGGTCCGACATTCAATAGTGTTTGTACCTTGTTGAAAAAAAAATACAGCCTTGCCAATCAGGAGAGAGAGAGAAATTAGATTCAACGTCACGTTTAGCAATAGTTCAGATATATAACGACAATCTGCCAAACATTTATGATCCATCACAATTGTTTGTAAGACAAATGTTGTTGATGAAAGAAGAATAATTATGCAGATCCTAATATATCATTTCATTATCAAACAAATAATACTTTGAATTATTATGTTTCATTTTACATTCAGGTTCATGGTAACATTATTAGGGGAAGTGACTTCTCATACATATAGTTGAGGTCTTTTATTGTTATTCGTCATGAACACTGCCATAAGTTGAGGAATATTTCACAGCACTATCAATCCCAATACCAGTCTTCGCCAATGTCATTTTCAAAGGCCTGGGTTTGATGAGTTTGCACAGTTCAGTCGTTTGCATTCTCCACACACACTTGAACAAACCAGGCCATGATCCTTACAGGCGCATCTGCTTCAGCTGCAATCCTTCTTGCAGTTCCACCTGATAACCTCAAGTAACCCCTGAAGCTGGTTGCAGATCAGTTTTCGCAGGGAGAAACCGATTGAATTGTGCACTCCCTTTTTTGTGACTGCAATGGATGGTCTTCCCCTCAAGTCAATTCCTTCGTCTGTGTTACTACTGTATAAACATATAAGCCTTTTCTATGCTGCTACAATAAATGACCTTCGTCGGGACTCCCATAACCTGGATGAACACTTCAGCTTGCTGGCGAAATAGCGCAGTGACAGTTGTCTTCTTCAAGGCAGCACCTTTGTCAATGCCGTATAGTCGGAATACTGTGTCACAGCCCCGAATGGCATGCACAAGCAACATATTTGTACAGACTTGCATTCCCAGCACAGCCTTCTTGGTATTTCAAACTCTCCGGCCCCGCTAATGACATGGTCATCCAGTCAAAGAAAGACGAATTCCTAGCAAACAACGTCAACAAGTAGCAGTTCATTACTCTTATGAGTGACCAGTTGGAAAGGGCGAGATGTTTCATATGCAGTTGTTTTTATTGTAAAAGCTGTCGTTTAATCGATTGAAAGCATCAAAACTTTGGTTGCTTATGATATTGACTTGTTAGTTCTGCTCTGTTTTCATGCAAAAAAACAGATAGTTTGGAATGTCAAGAAGACAAAGGCTGTGCTGGGAATGTAAGTCTGCACAAATATGCTGTTTGTGCATGCCATTCAGGGCTGTGACACATATGGCATTGGCAAATGTGCGGCCGCAAAGAAAACAACGCTCAATGAACTATTTCGCCAACAAGCTGAAGTATTCAACCAGGCCATTGGGCGTCCCGATGGAGGTTATCTATTGCAGGTGCTTGTGTGTTTATACAATGGTAACCCTGACGAAGCAATTGGCTGCATGAGATACAAGCGTTTTTGTGACAAATACGAACCATATATGTGACAAACCTTTCACCAACATCAGCATCAGCTAAGTATCAATGTTCGCGTGTGTAGAGTGGAAAGGGGAAGACCATCCATTGCAGCCACAAGAATGAGGGCGGACGGCTTCTCTCTGTGGAAACTGAACTTCCACCAGTTCCACTGGCACTCTTTGATGTTATCAGGTGCAACTGCAAGAAAGATTGCAGCTGAAGAGGATGCATCTGTAGGAGCATGGCCTATATTGTTGAAAATGTAGAATGAAACATGGTAAATGGCATGGTAGAACGTCATGGTAGAACATCAAGTTTGCCTATAATCTAGATTATTATTTGTTTGATAATTAGGTGATATGATCTGCATAATTATTCTGCTTTCGTCAAAACATATCTGACACACAATTGCGATAGATCATTAAGGGTTTGCAAAGCTGTATTTTTCAACAAGGCACATGTTGTGATAATAGAGAGATATCTCCATGAGTGGGTTTGTGGAAATATTGTCTGTGGCAGTTATCGGTTGAAGGAAAATATATCACAGCTTGTCATTTCATTTATTTTGGGAGAGAATTCCTCTTTCAGATGATTATGCTAATGGCAAAAATGTACCATGTATAATTCATATAGCCTGATGCTGAACTATCAGTTTGCTATCTACGCTTATGAGCAAATCCACCGGGAAGACACATGTTTTCACCACCATGGCATACTGTACACTGGGTCATGTATTCGGGATGATAAACTGTCCATATTCACGGAAAAATCAATATTCTACCTTGCTTATATGAGGCATAATGGCATATTATGTATTATAAAATGGCGTATCTTTGTTTTCAAAAAAAGTCGTATCTCCACCAAATAGATTTTGGTAGACTGTTAGTATGTTGTTCTGGGAACCTTAGAAATGCATACCAGTGAAACAAGATTTGTTGCAATTTGTTTTGGGTCCAGCTAAAAAAAAACCCAGATAGATTGGACTGTCATGAAAATGGTAAAAAGTTCAGATTTAGAATGATCCCATACACCTGCCATTTAGAATTTCTCCGTAAATATTTTCGTGCAAGAGTATTATTTTAGGCTGAGTATTACAAGCGTCTAGTCCGTCATTCATAATCCAGCCGTCGTCCATTAGAGAATATCCGCGTCCATAATCCAAAGACCTATTCCATTTTCCACATAACAGTATTAGCACCAAATTGAAAAAGACAATCATAGTATACATAAACATAGGCTTGTTTCCTGCAAGAGAGAAGCGGTCAACAGTTTTCAATGATGCCGGCAAGACATCATGATGTTCCAAAAATATCAAATCCGTATCGCTGATCAGTATTCTTAATCCATAATATTCGTTATAGAGTCTTCATCTAAAAAAAAAAAAGATGTATCTCAGTCACGCTTTGATTGTGACTGTTCATATGAGTACCATGAGGATCTTGAAGTACATGGGTTCATACGGCCCCTAGCCCCGGGTTAAGCGGAATTAGACACAAGTTACGACACGTAGCGCCATAGATGTTGCACGCTACGTTCGTATTTTGCTATCAGCATGCGATATGTATCGCCAAATTTGAGAAACTTTGAGTGGAGGCGCTTGGTGGAATAGCCCTGTTTTATAAGTTTCTGCAACAATGTTTTGTGACGTAGATTAAAATCATCACATTTAACACAGGATCTAGCAAATGCTACTAAGCGAGATATGTATACGCCATATGCAGGTCCCACTGGAATATTACTATCCAGAAAGGGATAGTTTACGATGTCGAAATTGTAATCATCTCTTTGTCATAAAGTCGACGAGAGAGAATGCCCGCTTCATTTTTATAGAGATAGAGATCTAAATAAGATGTGCCTGTAGGGCTATCTGTAGTTTCCTTCAAGTCCAGTGAAGGTGGATATATATCCTTCACTGCGTCATTTATATAGCGATATGATAATGAATGGAATGAGTGTAAGTAATGACCCATTTCTTTCACGCTTAGTACCAAGTACAAGGTTTTCTTATAGGAGCAAGAGACAGGTAAACACTTGAAATTTCGCGAAAAATACCTCAAATTTCAACTTGAAATTTAATATATTTCCCATGCATATCTGTTTGTAGACTTTTAGTATGTTATTCTAGAGACCTTTTGGAAACGCACTGCAGCAAAAACAATTCTGTTGCAATTTGTGGTGGGTCAAACCTCAATTTGACTGGACTAATTTTAGACCCCTATGTTACATACAGTATTTCTCAGAGGCCAAATTTGAAGAAAAAATATTTCGTGTGATTCCCATTCCTGTGGAAGAATTTGACTTTGAAATTCTAACTAAAACTCATATAGCCCGATGGGATTAGTAGTTACTACTACATGTATCTAGGAAACAAAATAATGCACTTTTATAACATTTTAGAATGAAAGTAAATTTCGTCATTTGATTACTATTGTCCCAGTGTACCCCAACAAAAGTGTCCCAGTATGCCCCAGGTGCATAATTTTTTCAGTTTTGTGAAAAACAGAAATACATACGTCTGAGATAATGAATTGATGCAATAAAATTGTACCTTTAACCATCCTCTATCAATAGTACCAAAACAGTAATGAATTACCGTAGAAAACTTGGAATAACAAAATATAATCTTTAGTCCTGAAAATTTACTTGGAGTGTTCAAAAACAGTTTTTTTTATAATTTTATGTCACTGATTGTTTTTACTTGTAATCAATATAGATGTTGTATGGGGATGGTAGCTTTCTGCTGATAATAATGTAACGTGATTCCTGTACATAACATAGGATCTAGCTTGTCCCGCTGTGTCCCATGTCCCACTGTATCCCAATCTCCACCATATGGTGAACAAAGAATTATAACTACACTATATACTTTTTTAATTGTGCTTTTATTAGTGATCAAAATTACAAACTCAACCTGAATAGTCTGCATGAAGCTAGCATTGACACCGCAACATCGCAGTCGCGTCGGTCTGACTTAGCCTCAAAATGAATCTGACTAAATGCCAAAATGAAATGTGCCACAAGGTGCCGAAACTGATTCTTAACAAAATGTCGTTATTTTTCACCTAGACTCAATTTAAGCCTAGTTTAACTGCTTGAGTATGTGGGAATATATAAATACTGAAAGGAAGGACAGTGTTTGACTTCTCTTATGAGACCAAAATGCTGATATTTTCTACTGACGGGGAGATATTTCTTTCACTGAAAGTGCTAATTTTTACACGTTCCAAATAAGGTCCATCTTTCATGTAACAGTCTAGATGGGCAGGGCGGGTGACATTAATTTCAGTACAGGTAATAAAATTAGTCATTCACGATGAAAACTTACATGAAAGGCCAAACAAAAGTACCGTAACCTCTGCAAAGCAACAAAATTGTCTCTAAGTCTAATGATGAGCAATGAAATATCGAGAAAAAAAAACAACCTACAGGCAAGGGATCATATATCGGCAGGATGAATTCTCAATGCTATTCTAAAGGGAGTGCAAACAATCTGGTCAATGATTTGAAAAGATCCTCTACCAAACCTATTGCAGTTGATCCAGTGGAGTATCAAATTGAAATATACAAATAGATGTTTATCAAATTTGCGGTAAAATTACGATAATTTCTACCAAATCAGATTACAAACAGTCCATATGTGTCTGGGGTAGGCTAGTCTAAATACTAGAAAGAAAGCACAACTGGAAACTATGGAATTGGATAGTCAGTTTCCAGTTATACAGAAAAGGAGAGGTACGGGTAATGAAAGAAAATATCTTTTTACGGAAAGAGAGATGTTTTAATGCAGTAATTTTAAATGTATAGCAAATACAAATTCGAAGCCATTTCACTCACTGTGATTACCCAGATGTCATTCCAGTCCCAATTTAGCAGTCTCAGAGTACCGGTACGGGATCATTGTTGGGAGAAGAATGTGCACAAATTGTGTGGTTTCATTCTTCAGGAACTCGCCGATTTAAATTTCATAGATTAAATAATAATTGACAATTTATATAGGTGCGCTAGAAATTAACATCAAACTCATTAGAGAGAAAATATTTTCAGTGTTGGTTCACTGTGAATAGTGTCAACCATACACGGCTATCAACATCTAGGTCAGTTACCAAAGCTCTATATAAAACTGGTCCAAGAAGAGCCAATACCGACCACTGTACTCATATGTCGGTATCAGGCCCAGGCAATTTGATTCGACTACGTCAAATGAGAAAATTGAAGCGATCTTCCAATAGGCCATATATTTGCAGAAAACTGAAAATAATATCATCATGTGAAATACTGATATTGGCAGAGGAACGATTACTAGACGAATATCATCGTGTCCGCACTACGGTAAAGCACGTGTTCACCTCCCCCTCCCGTCTCTGCCACCCCTCCCAAGGCCTATGTACCTGGTGTTGACTACAACCCCCCCCCCCGAGTCCCGCTCCCAGGAGCATGGAAAAGAACAAGATATGAATCCAACATCAAGAGGGATAACCCTCTTGCAAATGTACAGAATATCTTCACACTGACAAGGTTTTATTTTTAAATTTAGGAATATAGAATTACAGAAACAAAGCTTTTGAGTCCTGTCAGCAAAAGTCAGTGAAGAAATATATTTCGCAATATGTTTAGTTGCTTTACTGTATTGGGGGTGGGACATTCTGATTTAAACCAGACCTAAAAGCAACGCTTCCAATAAGCAAGATGGAGAGCGGTTTTTGTAGATTTGGTTTTAATCAGATTGGGTTGGAGAGGGTGAGAGCTGTTACGAGGCTCCCTCTAATAACTAATCTGTTATGCCCAGCTTAGGAAGACATTTCTATGATTTATATTCAGCAGAGATGCAGAGATACCCAGATACGCAGTGGAAGATTCAAAATATAAACGGAAGCTCTCGTAACAATAGAATACCAAAATATATAGGTTATGACAAATACTGGATCTTGTGACAAGACGATATTCTGATACGGTTTTATATAGTATATGGTTTATTATATATAATAGAAATATATAGGTTACATACAGATGAATGGGTTTGGAGTGCGTATTCGGTTTCTGAGGCCGAACTATATTGAAAGTTAGATTGAAACTCGCGGTTCAAGAGAGTAACTTAATGAATGATTTTGATTGGATAATACTTGATTGACAGATAGACGTGTTCCTCCTGGGCGTGACAAATAGCATATCACCTACAAGCATGAGTACAAGAACA
>JAVTVY010056834.1:0-31244 GCA_036873755.1 Hanleya hanleyi | reverse complement strand
TTGCATTGGAAGCCTTTAAAGATTCGACAAACCCTCAACACGGGTATATGCTCTTCGATCTGAAGCAAGCCACCCCAACCATCTTCGACTACGGACAGGTATTTTTCCCGGGGACCCACCACGTGTACATGCACAAATAATGTAAACACACTCACAGTGGCTCCCCCAGCTGGAGTGTGTATGTGATGATGGGATAAGAAAAATATATAGAACACACCATTCTTGTGCATGTTGTCTCTGTAGTCCTCTAATCAAAAGGATAGGGTTGAAGGTTCCAGCGTTAGTTGAACAGGATGTCTACTCGAGTACGGAATCACGGTCCGACGCTTCGTGAGTTGAAAACGACCCCACCTGAGTTGGTTCCGACTATTGTACGTGGCGCAGATCCTGCTGTCGTGTGCTGTCTGTGCCCGATTGGTCTCAATATCTTAAAAGGAAAAGTGCAACTGAATCCGGCTCAGAAGGCGAAGTTGGCCAAGCATAAGACAGATCTCCGGACTCTGGTCCAGAAGCTAGTCTCCCAAACACAGAAGAAAAAGATCTTACACAAAGGCGGCTTTCTCGGTGCCATCTTAGCCCCGTTAGCTGCCTCTGTGCTAGGGCCAGTATTGGGTGGACTCTTCGGTCGACACTGAACCACAAGAAGAAAAATGGTCCTCGTCGAACCACGTCTGCTTCAAGCTTCCAATCACCGTATCCGATCCCACCTACGGTGAAGATGATGAACACCCTCGATCACGAGATGTAACAGATCTTACAACGACCGGGGTTAAGCGACACTGGGAAAGTACAACAGTACAATCAGACGCTTCAACAGTACATCACGTTCACGGGACAATACAAGGCCCCTGAACCAAGCTCGGTGTCGATTTTTCAGAACATACAGAGTCCGAGTAGATTCCGGGGGGAAGCAATTTGCTTTAGGTGAAAATTTTATAGCTAGATGTATTTTGGTATCAGTATTCCATTCCCGAATATATATATATATATATTTAGATAGTTGTTTTGGCAACTACTGAAGGAGGAAAGGCTATGCTCATCAGGGACTATTTCTCACAACTAGGAATTAATTTTGGACTGCGCTGCCAGAGCAGTTAGTTTTAACGATATATACGATTAGAGGGAGTGGGTGCGGTATCCACATAGCAACTAAAGACTCAGCACAAAGTGTTCCCATGAATAATGAATATAATTGACCATGTTGTTCCACGTATACAATAACATCATTTATGAACGTTTTGATTTATTGTTCAACCGTCTCCGGTGAGGCATCTTTGGTAAATTCGGAGCAGTGGAATGCAATCCTTGATCCTAATTACATATTTGTCAGAATAGGCAGGCAGTCAGGCAGGTTTTTTTATCGAACCTCGCGCTACAGATCCCACAATAGGTTTTAATGTTTTTTACATCTATGGACCATGGCACCCTTGAACATTTCGATAAAACACTTTGCCAACCACAGTACTTTGCCAACCATAGTACAAAATAACTGGTATTTTTGAAATGTGAATAATTTCATCAATACATAAATAGTTTTGTTATCCTTAAGTCTAGATAGATAAAACTTCCCACACTATATCTAGCAGTCAAGCTATACCTGTAAATATATAAATGTTCAAGATGGCTGCTTTGGTGACGTCACAGTGACGGCATTTTCCAGGAAATGTATTTTTTACCGAAATTTTGGAATGCAGTTTTCTTCGCATAAACTCATGAATAAATTGGAAATAATTAGTTGATATGAAATAAAACACTTAAAAGCAAAAATAAAGAATAAAAAATAAAGAAAGCCTAGAAGAACAAAGCCCAAGATACTATTTTTTTACACATGATACTTTTCTCTGAGGCATTTGCCAGTAGACTCAAATTGACAACAACCTGATAAGCTATGAAGCCTAAAAAAAACAAAAAAAAGTTTGGGAAAGTCTATAAATTTTAGGTCGGGCCCTTGCCCTAAAATATAAACTTTCCCAAACTAACTGTGCGTAAAATAACCTTTGAGCACGCCTATGAAAACATTATTTCTTAAATTTTCACCCAAAAGTAAGATATATAAAATTCTCATTTACTTTGCTTCAGACACAGATGGAAACTGAGAGGAAATATATGTTTTATTGGTTTGATGATCGGGAGAAATCGACACCGGGCATGAGCAAATGGAATATTGGTGGGTAAGATGAATGATATGACTCATCTGCGGTGAGACATGTAGACATATATAGTTCAGGATGCATAATTTCAATTTACCCAGTAGTATAGAAGTCGTAAATCTGTAATAGAATATTTGACGTGGGCAAGGGCACAGATTGGGAAGCGTCTGGTAGGTATCATTACCTCACGGATTGCGTCATTCCCGTTGATGACGTCACGTCCGACCAGGCGACTCTAGTTCTCGTCGGGTACGAGATCACATTCGGTCACGTGACAGGGATGGATATAAATTCAGGATTTTCCGAAAAATAAACGTCGAAAAATGGGCTTTACACACAGTCAAATGTGTCTCTGTGGACCCTACGTCATCCTTAGAGGTAGCGCTCGTCAATTAAGTGGGTCGCGTGACTGACGGGTGAATGCAATACAAGAACTTTCTCGAAACACGAACTGTGTGGAAAAGCGGATGTTACAAACCGTCAAGTATATATGGGTCTTTTGGGATCGAGCAGGCTTGGAGAACGCTCGTCGAAAGCACGTGACTTGTGGTTGGATGCAAAAGTAGGACTTTCCAGAAAATAGAAGCAGGAAAAGCGGTCGAAATACGGGAAAATGGAATGTACATCAGGTCACGTGTATATGGGCCTTATAAGTCTACATGGGTCGTGTAAGGCGGAGGAGCATTCGTCGACGGCACGTGACTGGTGGGTGGATGCAAAACGAAGATTCCGGTAAAATGCAAAAAGTAGATTCTAGTAAAATCCGAATTCAATGTGGAAAAACGAGCTTCGAACCCCGTCAAATCGTGCGGGGTAGTGGAGCGCTCGTCGAGAGCACGTTGCTGGTGGATGGATCCAAATTGTGCAATCTTCATAAAAATTCGGAAAACGGAATTTTCACACAAATATGCGAAAAAAAACCAATCAAGTGGATCTGGGTGCAGTATACCCGAACCAAATGTGTGCCGAAGGCTCTCTTCCTGAAGCGCTCGGCATGTAGACTAAGCTTTTGAGTGGTTTTGATCGTCACAGTGCGCATGCGCAGTCGAAGCGTAGTAGATAGATGGCATCGTCGGGTACGCAGGGGCGCGTATAAGCAAATTAGGGTCCATCCTGTGTCAAAATATGGGGTGCAGGGTTTTGGCTTGAAGCTCTCGGCATGCAAACTACGATTAGAGTAGTTTTAACCGGAAATGACGTCATGGTGCACATGCACAATCGCGAAACCACAGAGAAAGTGCAGGTTAGGGAACGCACGAGCGTATTTGGGCGATTTAGGGACCATCCTCGGTCCACATATGGCGTGTATGGCCTTGGCCTGAAGCTCTCGTCATGCAGACTAAAATTGAGATGGTTTTAATCGAATGCGATGCTATGAGTGGGTTAGTTAGATGTCACTGATTGAGTTGGTGAGACGGGCCCAACGTGGCGACGCCCCAAAGCTGAAAGTATGATTCCCTACACACACACCACTACACCTATTCCATAAACTCCTAAAACTTCAACTCAGTCAGATGAGCGAAAGCGAGACGAAGAACAAAAGATATTGTTTGTATTATATATTTTATTATCCCCTCCATCAGATTACACCCATACTGGGGGACTATTGCTATTGTTCATGCATCAGACGCATCGTCGGCCGTGTTCATTCTTGTCCTATCAAGAGCCGCCTTTTGATAAACCGCTTTTGGGCTGCTCAATTTTTCGGCCACGTTTGCTCGTCTTCGTGTTCAACGGCCGTCCATACCTGAGCGTCTTTGGGCAATCCAGGATAATGTATCATCAACATCTGTTTTCGCATTTTGACCACACTCTCCAGAGTCTTTGTGGGTGGTAACCCCATATCCTCTTCCAAGTGACGCGTGGTCATCAAGATGAACCAAGGCGTGGGATCGCCTTCACTTCAAGCCTCATCAGGCTGTACAGTTTACAGATCCCATGGCTGTTTTCCTGATGTAGGTACAAATTTGGATGCATCCCACATAAATATCATCTACCGTGCAGTAATGGCACAGTCAGTCTCTTTAAAATTAAAATTAAAATTATACATGAATATAACAGGTTTGCGATAAAGATTATTTGAGTATTGGTGATCGGAGAGGGGACACCATTGTTTATTTCCGGCTAACTGGATAACAGAGTGCATCGTTAACCTTACCTGCCCGGGGGGGCCATTATGGCCCACCCTACCAAACTTTCTGCGCTATCTCCGGAACGACAAAAAATGGAGAGCTGACACTCCGTGACTTTATCGTTTATCGTATTGGGGTCATTTTGAGCCTATTTGCATAAACCCCCGGGCAGAGGATCATGAGTAAATTCAAGATGGCGGCCACGCGGGGTCCCAGAAAAGTGATGTTTTTGTCATATCTCTTCAAAATGTCTGCTTTTCCGCGATGAAAAGTGGGCGAAAATTATTTTATTTCACATTACATTAATATTTACTAATTTATCATGCAACTTTTGCTGAGAAATTGCAAAAATAAAAATTTCGAAAAATCTGACCGAAAAATCGACCAAAAAATGCCGATTTTGAAAATGACGTCGCTGTGACGTCATCATAGCAGCCATCTTGGATTATTTACATTTTCTGGTAGAGCTTGATCCAAGGGTATAGTGTGATAAGTGTCAGCTCCCTAGCTCGAGGGGTAAGAAAAATAATTAGGGGGGGCATTTCGCCTCCCCCCCCCCAGGCCTGGACAGGTCCCAAAAAGCCCAGGCCAGATAGGGTTAAGGATATAGCTCCATCGAGAAGCGAATATACATCATAATGTCAGTTCATTAGAAATGCCCGGCTAATTTCATCTAAAGCCCTAAATTTTGTCTTAGTTTCAATACAGACCATTGGCTCGATAAAAAGAATCCACAATATATAACTTTTCCGTCTATATTTGATACTTGCTGTATAACTCTATACAATAGTTATCTTTCCCTGTACTGACATATAGTTTACGTGACTGGCGCAATTAGGTCATAGCCACGAAATAAACTTACCAGAAGTAATTTTTTTTAATACGAAACCACTCATCAGCACGGAATACATGGAACGAATGTGTACCCCATGGCATTTGACAATTATTATTATAAGTTCTTAATGCATTTCTTATTCATCGAAGGTAGTAGAGTGCAAAACGACCGTCAATTTGGCTGCTGTTTCAGTTCTATTTAGGCTTTATCCGTTTATGTCGCTTCATCTAAAAGCTGGGCACCAATCGATTTCTATGCGTGGCTGGTTAAACATGTATTCTATAGCGCAAAGGGATTATTAAGTTATAACATAAAACTGTGTTCGATGCGGCAATATCCACCAAAATGAAGATGGTGTAGAGGGAAGGTAATTGACCGGATATCCCACAATGAGGCGGATAACCAGCAAGTGTTGTATACGTTATACTTGAATCACTCAGAGGTTAACAATAAATATGGAAAGTCACCACAAACTTTAAATGTGCGCACCCAGTTTCGTAGGAATAACCCCTCCCTGATTCCATAATAAGGAAGACCGAGCGTTTTTGACCACAAGATAATTAACCCCATCCTCCTCCGGAGGAGGGGGTTATTGCAATCGTCCTTGGCTATGGAGCTGCAGAAACCTTTGTACGTCAAGAGTGGAAAAACTAGGAAGAGTTAGGCTCTGAAACTTGCCTGGTTGGTCACAATTGTAATGTTGTGAGTCTGTATACTGCGATGGCAGATGAGAATTGATACGTTTTTTTGCGAAGAAATGCTCGAAATTGGAAGATTAATTTTTACACGGAACGCGGATGTTGTTGTTGTTGTACGTTAAGAGATCGACGGACTAACCCGGATGTTCTTACTGTGCAGATTTACCCCGGGTATTTATGGTGCGTTCAGTCTCTGCGCAGAGGTGACGATGGTAATCAAAGTGTTAGCTGTCTCTTGAGCAGGAGAGTGTCTGGTTTTGCGACAACTGTAAAGTGTGCGTGTGTGCTTCTTCCAGCATGGCGATCTCTTCTCGCTGAGCAGAAATAAAGCGAACAACTCACGGACGTTTACGCTTTAGTTGACCTGATAATTTTTATCAAAGCAATTTTAAACATATTATCCATCAACTTCCGAAGAAAGATACGGAATTCATGGCTTGAAATAGCACAAGGCGAAGCGCACACGGCAAGTCAAGCTATATTTTCCTTGAACGAAGTCGGCAACTTGACAGTTAAAATCTATACCATTTCTCTGGAAGAAAATCCCAAGTTTGCCGGTTTTGTTTTATTATGAATACATTGAAATAAGGCATTGAAATAAACCCCGAAGATTCAAGCAAACTTATTTACCAAATTATGAGGTCAATTTTTTTCGTTTTTCGAGAAATCGCGTGTTCAAATGATGATAAGCAGGTCTCTTCTCGTTTCTTTTTGTCTCAAACTGCTCAAATCAGGCAAAGGGACTTGCTCGTCCCTTGATAAGACATTGAACGTTGTGCTCAAGTCAGGATGTGCCCAAATTAGAGCATTAATAAATAATAATTTTTTTTTTAAATATTTTATTCCATTGAGAATCAATCTTCAGTTAAGTTGATTCCTCATCAGTAAGTGTGATAATTGATTCAAAGCCTGCCTATTTTGCCAGAATTCGGGGAATTTGAATATTTTCACTAATTTGGGCACGTTTCCCTCCCTAAAGAAATTTTACTGCGCCGAATAGAGGGTACGTGTCCCTGGGCATCAGAATAAAATTTATTTCCCAAAACAAAAAATTGTTTGGCCTTACCTACTCAAATGTTTCCTAGCCTGTATCCGGAAATGGAAATAGACATATTTTTTTGGTTAGTTATCACTTGGTTGTCAACACATTTATTAAAAATGTTCAAAGGAATGCTATTTAAATTCGATGCTGTTGCGCAGGAAATGTACATAGCTTGATTTATCAATTCTTCTGTGCTGTGTTGACAATCATTCTGACACCCCCTATGTTCCTTCATTCCATCCTTGAACCATTCGCAAAATCTCAAGAATTTTCGCAAGCAAATTACTGGAGCCATGAATATTTCAAATTCGTGTTTTGCCCCATAAACAACTTATACTTCAGAAAATGACCAGCCTACCAGCTAGCTTAAAAAGGGCGTGTTGTCATAATACGAACAGCTATGGTAATCAGTTCAGTTTCAGCTGCCTTTCCTTCACTTTCTGTTGTGTGCGAGTCGAGATGAGTACATACTTATCGACCCTTTCCCAAAGTTGAATAATCAAAACATGTTGGTTTCTGAGGATATTTTCAGTTTCGTGACCAGGTGTTTCTGCGGACAATGCACCTCCATGATTTTGACCGTCTGAAAAGACATTGAGAAATAGAATTTTTTTTTTATAATGCTTCACATCCGATTTTACAAGGTTGTCACCGATCTGAAATCTACTGTGTTCTATACGACGGAACATTCTATGCAAATCTATTACCCTAAGCGCCATGTCATTTCTCTCCAAATTTGCCGGTTGTGATCGCTTCATGGAACAGCCTATTATAGCTGATCAGATTACTTTTGCGACGACAAACCCAAGACCACTTCGTCCAAGATGGCAGGAACGACCAAAAGAGTGACCGAAACAAACTCTGGATAGATCATTTATTGATAAAGTACCTATAAATCAAGCAATCAGCATTGTTGCCGACACTTCAAGGGTGACTGACATACAAACCAGACCATTTAGTCTGCCACTCTGAGAGCATGTCCAATGATGACAGGGTATTATTTTGGCATTTACATGTGATGAAAGTTCAGATCTATTACATACCAATTGCATATACAAAATAGGACGAGGTTTTCGAAGTCCACGAGTTCTATTTCTCTCTTCGTTTATAGTTGTTGATATCTATAGTACCATCTTGTTGGGTATTATTAGTCTTTCAAACATACCTATGCGAATTGATGGCTGGGTTCGCCTACAGTCTGCCCGGGGTCAGTATCGTTTCAATGGCCTTAGTTATGCTTATGTTTATGTATACTATGTTTGTCCTTTTTAATTTGGTGCTAATGCTGTTATATGGAATATAGGAAAGGTCTTTGGATTATGGACGTGTATATTTTTAATGGACGACGGCAGAATTATGAATGACGGACCAGACGCTTGTAAAGTAATGCCCGTTTGGTGAGCGTGGAAATCATGACTCATTCACGGCAAGAAAATTTGATAAAAACGGGTAAGTCAATGTTCCTTGTTTTTTTTTCTCATTTTAAATTAACCGCTTTGTAGTAACGGTACAAACATTCTCTGTTAGATGATATTTGGTTATAATAGGTTTGCGTTAAAGATTATTTGACCATTGCTGACCGAAGGGGAGGGGGACCCCATCGTTTATTTCCGGCTGAACCGGATAGAGTGCACCCTAAACAGTGAATAGTGTACAAAAGCCGGAATAATTATCAATGGAATCTTCAACTCGGTGTGATTCTCAGCTTTTTGAAAAAAATCTTGAGTAATATGATATTGAATATCCCTGTTATACGGTGTCTCATCTCCGACAACAGTGATACGCAAAAAAAGATCTTGAATGAAATCCGTATTTGGACCATTTGCATGCATGCTATCTTTTAATCGTTGTATTAGACTTAAACAGTCGTGATCCCAGAATAATGTTAGCGTACCACGGTAAGTTTGCCAGAATGACTGTGCGCTAATTACTGTGTTCCTACCGCGTTGCTACTGCATTACTACTGCGCGACCACGGCGTTGCTACCGCGTCGGTACTGCGCTGGTACTGCATAGCTACCGCACTGCTGCTGTTCGTCTACCGCACTAGGCTTGACTTTAAATGTGAGCGGTGCTGTAGAAGCTCTACCCGGGACGTCGAAGTTCAATTTCCCTCCGGATATTTCCGAACAATCCTGGACATTGTCGGAGATGACCGGACATTGCTGAAGATTGCCGGACAGTACCGAAGATTGCCGGACATTCCACAAGAATCAGGCGAAGCGACCACCCGCGTATTTTAAGTCTCGTTGAGCATAGGACTACTTCCTGTCCGCGGAGGACCCGGAAATGACCGCATCATCGCAGAGGATTACATCTCCCAGGTCACTTCCGGTCACGTGACCGGAAGTGCTCTCAATGTTCTTTGCCGGAACTATGGCGGCCTTGACCTCTAGAGGTCAAAGTCAAGTGTTATCCACGTGCCCTTTCTATATCTCGCCATGGCTACAACAGGCAACAGGTCTTCGAATTAAACTTCTCTGCTGCCGCTTAGCCGATCGACTTGCAAATCGGTGTATACCAAGCCATCTCTGCAAGACCTCCAAAATGATATCATTAGTGCCGCGTCGCTACGCCAGGGGGCGCTGTTTTGAGTAGCACACTGAATAACAGACGTACTGGCTGGTATATCATCCCATCTCAGAAAGAGCTACAAAGTGACATCATTAGTTCTGCTCCTCGACGCCAGGTGGGTACTGTTCTGAATAACAGACTGAATAACGGACTTGCTGATTTAGAAACTACCCAGAGGAGTTGCGATTCCATCTTTGGTACCTACAAGATGACCTCATTAGTTTCGCACCGCGACAACAGGAGGCGCTGTTCTGAATAACACAATGAATAACAAACTGCCTGGTTTAGAGACTTCTAAGAGGAGTTCGGAAACCATCTTTGGTATAGCATCCAATCTCAACAAGACCTACAAGATGACACCATTAGTTCTGCTCCGTCGTGTCAGGGAGCGCTGTTCTGAATAATACACTGGCTGATTAGGAGACTACTCACGGTACAGGGTATTACTTTGCATGCACAATGGGCCTCTGTTTCAGACATGAACCCAGGTTCTGTGTAGACCGGGTCCCCGGTAGCCGCTGCTCGCAGCTCTAAATATTATTATTCTTTTTTCCATCGTTTTTTTTCTGTCCGCGCTATCTCCAGAACGACTTGACCCACAAACTTAAAACTTCGTCAGTTGTTAGTAGATCTACTGGAAAGGTGCATATTACAAGTGGGCTCTGATTAGTCAAAGTGTATACCGACCATCTTAGAAAAAGTTCACAGCCTTCATAGCTCTTCCTCCGGAACCACTGAGGCGATCGACTTGAAACTAGTCATACATAATTTATGGGTCAGATTCTTTAATTTATCTATAGGGTTTGTTGCTCTGTGGAACAAGATGACCACCATCAAGCAATCAAAATGGGTTTGGACGAGAAAAGCTACGAAATATATGCTATATGATATATCGATCACGAATATGCAAAAATTTGCTTATAGTGGTTTGTTAGAATTTTATAAATTATGCAAGGGCTTATTCTCTTGAATCCTGCTAAGTACAGACTTCAATGCTAGTGCGATATATCGAGAAGGCTGTTGCACTGAAAGCAACTATAGGTGATTGGATGAACAGTTTGGTGGCCATCTTGGATTTTTTCCAAAACCTTCTAAGATCTTCTCCCCTGAAACCGCTGAACCGATTTATCAGAATCTTGGCACAGCTGATCAAAGCATGGAGGTCTATAGATTTTATGTTTAAGTCTCTAATTTTCTTTGTGTAAACAGGATGGCCGTCATCGACCAATCAGAATGGTCGGATTTTAAAGTAACGGATTTGGACTGGAAAGGTTCCGAAACATATGCGTTTTGATATTGCGATCACGAATAAGCAAAAACGTTGCTTCAGAATCACGTGGTTTGGCCACCATCGTAAATTTTGGCAAAAAGTGCTGGAGCTTATTCTCTCGAATAGATACAGATTTCTAGGCTGATGCAATATATCGGGGAGGCCAGGGTCTGTTGCACTGAAAGCAAATACTGTTGATTTGTTGAGCGGTTTGGCGGTCATATTGGATTTAGCTCAAAATCTTTAAAAGAGGGCGCTGTTCTGAACAACAGACTTCTAAGTGGAGTTAAGATTGCATCTGTAGTATATCAGCAAGACCTACAAGTTGGCATCATTTGGTCCGCTCGGTGATGCCAGGGGGAGCTGTTTTGAATAACAGACTAACCAACAGACTTGCCTGATTTAGAGACTAGTAAGAGAAGTTGAGCGGTGACCTGTCTACGTGATTCTTGGTCCAAGTACCAACACCTGGTCCCCGGCCAGCTGCTGCTCGCAGCTGGAAAATATGAGGAATTACAATAATTTTCCTGGATGAAACAGAATAATAACGGATACAGTATAAAATTCCTTCATTGTACTCCCTTTCCATTACATGTAAACCTCACCTTTGAGGTTGAAATCAAGACACTCATTCTTGCACAAAACAAATGATGCGGAAGATTACAGCCGAGGAGACATTGATCTCATCAGATGAATTATGGAAGGGGAACAAATATGATACATCGGTATTTCGATAGCCTGTAGACAAATTATATTCTGATCAAATGATTGTCTATTGCTCCTTTCCGAAATATCACAAAGGCCATTCCTCTAAGCACAAAAATAACTTGTGACGAAAAATAAAAAATAAAAATGTTTGATGTCATGGCTGAAATTTTAGATAACGGGAACATTTGTAATGTTTACCTTATTACTAGTACTCACTTACCCGCAAGCATAATACGTAAATTTAGAGGGCAAATTTGCAGTTGCACAGCCTCCGTGCTAGCAGCACTGTTTGGTAGATGATACGGGGAACTCCTTAGGATGAGGAGCTGCTCAAATCGCCCGGCACTCATAGTCTGAATGTTAACCCTACCAGGCCTGCTCCCCACCCCCTCCCCACCAAACTTTCTTCGCTATCACCTGAACGACAAAAAGTGAGACCGGACACCCAGCGACGTTGTCGTTTACCATACTGGGACATTTTGTGCCTATTTGCTGAACCCCTCGAGGAGAGGATCATGGGGGAATAAATTCAAAATAGCGTCCATGTGGGGTACCAGAAAAGTGATTTTTTTCGTCATTTTTTTCAAATTACTGATTTTCCGCGAGGAAAAGTGGGCAAAAGTATCAACATAAATCCAATGTCCACATGTACATTTCTATAAATCCAATATCAGACTCGGAAATACAAGAAAGCCAAAAAAGTGAATTTTGACGGTATTTCTTTGTGTTTCACAATTCAGACGCGGATACGAACACTAATATTATTCCGTTTGGTGAAACCCATTCTCTTGAAAGGTTGTTCCCATCAGTCGTTACCAGAATCGAAGTTATCTTGGCAATGTAGTTTTCCTACTTGCTAAATTGCTGGGGCAGCCTGATAATCGCTATATAAATGGCGCAGTGAAGGATATATATCCACCTTCACTGGATTTGAAGGAAACTACAGATAACCCTACGGGCACATCATATTTAGACCTATATCTCTATAAAAATGAAGCGGGCCTTCTCTCTCGTCGACTGTATGACAAAAGAGATGATTACAATTTCGACATCGTAAACTATCCCTTTCTGGACAGTAATATTCCAGTGGGACCTGTATATGGCGTATACATATCACGCCTAGTAGCATTTTCTAGATCCTGTGTTAAATGTGACGATTTTAATCAACGTCACAAAACATTGTTGCAGAAACTTATAAAACAGGGCTACACCACCAAGCGCCTCCACTCATAGTTTCTCAAATTTGGCGATACATATCGCATGCTGATAGCAAAATACGAGCGTAGCGTGCAAGATCTATGGCTTTACGTTTCGTAACTTGTGTCTAATTCCACTTAACCCGGGGCTAGGGGCCGTATGAACCCATGTACTTCAAGATCCTCATGGTACTCATATGAACAGCCACAATCAAAGCGTGACTGAGATACATCATTCTTTAGATGACGATTTTACAACGAATATCATGGATTAAGAATACTGATCAGCGATACGGATTTGATATTTTTGGAACATCATGATGTCTTGCCGGCATCATTGAAAACTGTTGACCGCTTCTCTGTTGCAGGAAACAAGCCTATGTTTATGTATAATATGATTGTTATTTTGAATTTGGTGCTAATACTCTTACATGGAATATGGAATAGGTCTTTGGATTATTGACGCGGATATTCTCTAATGGACGACGGCTGAATTATGAATGACGGACCAGACGCTTGTAATGAATAAAAGAATAAGAACTGTTGACCGTTACGTATTATAACTGAATGCATACACGGCTCGCCAATCCTGAAAATCAAACGACCTTGACACTATAATAGTACAATGTGTAGAGTGAAGGGTTATCTGTTTACTGATGTTCATACCTCTTACACTGTAAATCCAAAACCGTGTTTTTCCGTTGTCTCAGCAACACGTTTATGAAGCCGAGATAACAGGGCGTTAATGAAACAACGCAAAACGTGTTTTTGAATGTATGGTGTAACCGATAAGCTCAGGGTGCAGATCACGTCTTGAGCAACCACAACACGTGGAACGGCGTCATTTCATCGTTTTCCTTTCAATCGCAGAATGACTCTCTTATTCTCGATTGAAAAACGAGTGATTGTGAACCAATGTCGAGAATATCTATGGACAACGATGTCGCCTTATCAAAATAAAACCGTTCTCTCACGATCGGTGTCCAGCGCGAGGTGAGAAAATCGAGAAATAGAGTGATACATAACACAATGGCACTGTTTGTTGGTGTGTGTCGCTACATCACATAGTTCCACGAACTGGAGAAGACGATCATCAGTATTATGGTGCAATATATCCTTGAGACACCCTCATTTTTCCCGAAAATTTCCCGACTCGGCCTTTCAATAGTTGTCTTACCGTTCGATTTAGGGGATTGAAACTTACCCCAATATATCTTGGGATCAAGCTCTACTATAACATGTGAAAAAAAAATCAAAGATGGGCGCTCTGGTGAGGCCACACTTGAAAAATGCATTTTTGGTCCATTTTTTTAGAATTATATTATTAATTCATCTATGGGAGCCTTAGCTGCATAATACACAATAATTGTCTGATACTACAATACATTTCAATCAACCACCACGGCACACCAGAGCATGTACCGCGACGTCAAATTCCACTTTATCAAAGATTGAGTGTATGACATTGTTGTGATTGCTGTTTGTCGAGCCGCAATCAGATGGCTCAAAGCAAATTTACTCGAAATTTAGTCTTGTTAAATGTTGCGCTTTATATCATTCTGCTGGCTGTTGAAATACATTGCAGCGTGGAGCTGGAACAGAACAATACTGAACAAAATCTTTGTTGCGTTGAAATCAACATTCGACGACGTATCTAAAGTCAACGGCTAGCATTGACAGCTCACGCTCAATTAAGAACCGCAATATTGCGAATGTTTTGTATCACATACAGTACCAATAGACCAATAGACTGTTCGTTTATTACCAGGTGATGTGCCGGGGAAATCGATGAGGGTGGGGGGACTAAAACTTTTCAACTTCAAATTTAGTGAGGACCAAAATTCTTTGAAGGGTTGGTTCAGAGGAGACCAACATTCTTGCAGTTGGAATTTTTCCAAGACCTTAATTCAACCCTGAGCTATTTCTATCTTTCCTCCAATTTGGGAACATGATCCTATCTCAATGCATGTACCTCCATTAGGCTCTGGTGAGGGAGACATTTATTTTGAGATTGTTTTGTTCCAGTATATTATCAGCTGAACACACAGATCAGACTGACAAATTATAATAATTGCCAAGAGAACTAATCCCTCATAAGCAAACACCAAGTAGCCAGGGACGGCGGAACAGAGAGGGTCGGGGAGCCACGGCCCCCAATATTTTCAGCAAAAAAAAACAGGAGACAAAACAGAAACAAGACAGAGAAAGATAAAAAACGACAGAGTAAAGCGAAAAAACATGCATTGAATACTGATTTTACTTTCCAATTAGCATGAGGGACATCCTTGCCCATTCACATGCATAGGGTGAACTGTGATCGGCTCCCCAACAAGTAGAAAAATCTGTGTTAGGGGCCTACGGGTTAGTTCCCGAGGCTCGCGCTCTGTACATTACAAGCGTCTAGTCCGTCATTCATAATCCAGCCGTCGTCCATTAGAGAATATCCGCGTCCATAATCCAAAGACCTATTCCATTTTCCACATAACAGTATTAGCACCAAATTCAAAAAGACAATCATAGTATACATAAACATAGGCGTGTTTCCTGCAAGAGAGAAGCGGTCAACAGTTTTCAATGATGCCGGCAAAGACATCATGATGTTCCAAAAATATCAAATCCGTATCGCTGATCAGTATTCTTAATCCATAATATTCGTTATAGAGTCGTCATCTAAAAAAGATGTATCTCAGTCACGCTTTGATTGTGACTGTTCATATGAGTACCATGAGGATCTTGAAGTACATGGGCTCATACGGCCCCTAGCCCCAGGTTAAGCGGAATTAGACACAAGTTACGAAACGTAGCGCCATAGATCTTGCACGCTACGTTCGTATTTTGCTATCAGCATGCGATATGTATCGCCAAATTTGAGAAACTTTGAATGGAGGCGCTTGATGGAATATCCCTGTTTTATAAGTTTCTGCAACAATGTTTTGTGACGTTGATTAAAATCGTCACATTTAACACAGGATCTAGCAAATGCTACTAGGCGAGATATGTATACGGGTCCCACTGGAATATTACTGTCTAGAAAGGGATAGTTTACGATGTCGAAATTGTAATCATCTCTTTTGTCATAAAGTCGACGAGAGAGAATGCCCGCTTCATTTTTATAGAGGTAGAGATCTAAATAAGATGTGGCTGTAGGGCTATCTGTAGTTTCCTTCAAATCCAGTGAAGGTGGATATATATCCTTCACTGCGTCATTTATATAGCGATTATCCACAGCGAGAAGATCGTCTATATAGCGTTTTGTGAATGAGAAGGAACGGGCTTTGAATGGATCGGTTTTTGAAAGCGCCTGCATATAGTCATATTCATAAGAGAACAGATACAGGTCGGCCAACAGGGGGTGCACAATTAGTACCCATTGGAATACCTATATCCTGCTGATATATTGTGTTGCCAAATTTCACATAGATATTTTTAATGAGAAATTCAAGCAACTCTATAAACAAAGAAACATCCCATGAATGATATATCTTGTATGTAGTAGAACTAAAGAATGCTTTATGGCTTCCAACATTAATATATCTACGATCAGTTTTCTTGAACACAGATACTATTAATGAACTTAGACGGTCAATAAAGTCCTGATGAGGGATTGTAGTATAGAGAGTCGAGAAATCCCATGTGGATACATGTCTGTACGGTATGTGACCTTTAGCATCAAGTTCTTCCGTAAGACAATTTGAGTTTTTCAATATCCACATACATTCAACGCCAGAGTTTTTAGAAATAGTGGCGCAATACCTTTCCCAAAATGTTTTTACCTCCTGAGGGGCCCTCGTCAACAGGGTTGAAAGAAGCTTGGTGGTGCAGCTTCTAGAACCAGCTATGAATCTAGCTTTGTATGGTGATTTATGCATTTTGGGAGTCCAGTATATTTTTGCTATGTCGTTATGATTGGTTGGAAGACGAATACCTCTTTCCTTGAGAAACTTTTTGTGATTGTTAAATAAATCTTCCAGAGTAAATGCAGTTTGGGAGTAAGTAGACGTATTTGGTGAAGATATGTCTACACTCAATTCTTTAACCAGCACCTGGTAATAGTAATATTTACATATGAATATTATATTATTCGGAGCTTTGTCTGCTGGGACTATGACGAATTTACTCTGGAGATTTGCTAGAACTTCTTGCGAATTGAGGTTTCTCAGAACTTGTTTTGCTTGGGGAAGAGTTCGACAAATATATGCAGGTTTATTGTTTTGGAGGAAAATTCAAGTCGTACGACGTCGGGCACTACATGTAAGTTGTCTGGGTATTTTGCATTTACAGGGTTAACCCAATGTTGAGACGTGTACTGCTTCAGACGTCCTCGATGCTCAGCCATTAACATCAGTTATTTGTTTGAGCTGATCTGTCATCACAGCTCCCGAGCTAGCGTATCTAATTCCGCTTAAGCTGGAATTAGGGGCCGTGTGGATATTTCATAGTCTCCACATGAACACCTGCAATACAAGCGCGGTTGAGATACTAAGGCTGCTTCCGAGAATCCAGCGTATTCTCGGATCTGTGAGGTGCCTGGGGAAGATTTTCTGTACCGTCATTCGGTTGCTCTTCAGTCGGCAGACGTCAATTTTCCCCATGTCTTGCATATCGGTTCAATCCAATTGTATCTTGTGAATTATCTTTCTTGTGAAAATGGGTAGGTATAGTTTTATCTCAAGAATCCAGATTTAATGTAGAGTGATCCAGCAAGTAACCTTAAGATTATCTTTCCTCAAATTATTAAAGCCGGACCCCCCCCCCCCCCCCCCCCTGCATATATATTATGATATTGTTACATCACATTCTTACATGATTCCACTATCCTTTCCCTTTACCCTTATAAAGAGAACCGACAAGTGAGGTTCTCGGCATAGTCAAAATACATATTTGTATGACAGTTTGTATGAATTCCAAATATCCATAAAATGAAAATTTAAAAACATTCTAAAATTATTACCTACATGAGAGAAGCGGTTAACAGTTTTCAATAATGACAGTAACATCATGATGATCTCTTCAAATAAATAGTCCTTGCCACTCTCCAGTATTCATTATCAAAATGAATTCCCAGGTCCTTTTCCAGAGTATAATGTATCTCAGTCACGCTTTGATTGCGACTGTTCATTTAACATTCATGATGTTCAAACGACCCCTAATCCGGCGTTAAGCGGAATTAGACACCACAAATTACGAAACCGGACACCAGACATCTTACACTTCTATATGATATTTTCATTGTATGCCTTTCTGGGAGAATAAAGATATTCTAGTCATTAAATAAAGTTAATATAATTGTATTATCTTATAGAGGCATTGGATATAAAAACGATCCACAATCATGTATTTCAATTAATCGAGCTTTCAAGACAGAATTATTTGTCTAAACTCAACATGGGCCAAGAAAGGTCTTGTCTGCTACATTGACCCTCAACTCCCACATCCATCCACCAGCCCAGCCAATAATATTGTATTATCTCAGTTCATCTTTCTATCCGTACGCCATCTTTGACTGACTTATTTATCTTTTCTTTGACAATTATGTAAGTATCAACTCCATAACTAACGAGATATTGTTCCATTAGTCTCTAGCATATTTAGATTTAGAAAAGATTATGCATGAAATCAGTTATTCCATGGAATGTTGATCATCGTGTAGTTCTCCTCACATATAATGTTGCATCATGCATGCGATAAATTGCCAGGTCGTGTTTCCCGATATTGTCGAGTAAGTAAGTAAAAGATGAATCTTGTTAACCGGTAACGATGAATTTTGCGCACTTTATTCTTACTGACAATGAGAATAAATTAATTTAGAATTAATTTAGTCCAAGTTTTTACATAGTTGGTACAGGGTAGCAGTCTGGCTGTGATGGAGTTTGCCAGTAAGAGTTTTCTCCCTTGTTCCATATTAAAGGGCATAGCTGTCCGTGTATATATGTACATTCCATTGTGTAAACTGATGAAGCGTAGAAATAATTTCCAGTCGCCATATGATTTGATCTGATGATTATGCAATTATGAATTAACTGATGGATTACTTAATTAGTTTAGAAAGCTGGGTTTCTGTAAACAATTCCAGGTATAGAATCAAATGCTTTTGATATTATATATAGCAGGTATCCTATGTACTGTGAATCTTACTTGCTCATTTGATTTACCACCAGTGTAACTGTTTACCATGCTTACTGATTACAACACATATAAGGGAAGTGGAAAGAGGTGCCGACATACTGACAGAGCCACATGACTTCACACTATAGTCTTCCGGTTGACCTATGCTAAAGCACATACCAAGAATCTAACGATTCTTGATATATGTTGTATCTCAGGTACGCTTTTATTGTACCTGTCCATGTGGCAGCTTGGATGATATGACCACACGGCCCCTAGCACCGGCATAAGCGGTATTAGATACAAATCTAGAGAGCTTTGATCGAAATGCTCTGACAACTCGTATATTGGTAATTGGTGAGTTGTTTCGCTGTGACAACTCGTACACTGGGGATTGGTGAGCTGTATCGTCGTCAGATGAAAATGACGGCATTTAACACAAAAGACTAGTCTGTAAGGCCCGATGTCGACCCAGCATCAACTTTCCACAAATGCCAACATATATCAAAGACCAATTGTCTGTACAGGGGGCGGGTCCACCAGCAGAATCTCGCCATATACAGGTAAAAATTACAACACATATAAGAGAGGTGGGAAGAGGTGCCGACATACTGACAGAGCCACATGACTTGACAGTATAGTCTCCCGGTTCACCTATGCTAAAGCACATACAAAGAATCTAACGATTCTTGATATATGTTGTATCTCAGGTACGCTTTTATTGTACCTGTTCATGTGGCAACTTGGATGATATGACCACGCAGCCTCTAGCACCGGCATAAGCGGTATTGGTAATTAGGCACAGCGCTCCACTGTACAGAATAGCCGTGTGTTGGTTAGTCCACTTTTGTTATACCACAAGTGTAATTGTTTACCATGTTTACTGATTGAGCATGTTTGGATTTACATGTTGAATTAAATCTTTCCTTCCTTTCTATAATAATCAAATGGCTAGATATGGATTTCATGTACTCACTACATCAACTGGATGTGGACAATGATCATTTCACCATATAGTACAGGAAAATGACAACAGTGATGTAATGTTATGCATTGGACTACTAAGCCTTTTCACAGTAGTAGAATAGTATGCATACATAAAGTAACGCGTGTTAACCGTGGTACCTTTAAAACGATAACCAAAGTAATATTTTCTGACTCATGGAAAAGGTGTTGAATGAGTCTGCACGATGAACTTAACACATTGAACTGGATTGCACGATTTCATTTGCCGATTTCAGGATGAAGAGTGGCAGCCCGGTGTGATGGATAAGGATGTCTCCTTGTGATTAGTGTCCCTTTTCAAATCATTTTCTATTGCAACTAAGGACGGACACTTGTCTCCAATGTGAAGAAAAGTGTCCTAGCTAGGTTAAACGATAGAAATTGGACACTCTTATCCTCCACACCGGTTCTTGCACCTGGATCTTGAGTTTGTTTTAACTTGGAGCTAAACTAGGGTCTGGGCATGCGTGCCCTGTAGATCTGCGACTTACTTGTTTAACTAGCTTTTAATTTACGAACACACATGAGGGTCCGCTGCAGGCTGTGGTTTAACCCTACCAGGGCTGGGGGAAGGGGCAAAATGCCCCCCCCCCCCCACTACTAAACTTTTTGCGATATCTCCGAAAAGACAAAAATTTGAGAGCTGATACTCCCATACTTTCTTATTTTATCGTAATGCGGATATCAGAGGATCGTGGTTAAATTCAAGATGGCGACCACGTGGGGTAAACATTATTTTATTTCACATCAGATTAATATTTACTAATTTATTTTGCACGTTTTGCAAAGAAATTACACAAAATGCCATTTTTGAAAATGACGTTATCAAAGCGGACATCTTGGATTTTTTACATTTTCTGGTAGAGGTTTATCCAAGGGTATAATGTGGTAAGTTTCAAACCCGTAGCTCAAAGGGTAAAAAATATAATATTGGGGGGGAGGGAAATGCCCCCCCCCCCTCTCCAGGCCTGGAAAGGTTCCAAAAAGCCCAGGTCAGACAGGGTTAACCCTATCTGGCCTGGGCTTTTTGCGACGTATCCTGACCTGGAGGGGGGCGAAATGGACCCCCTAATTATTTTTCTTACCCCTTGAGCTAGGGGGCTGAAACTTACCCCACCATACTCTTGGATAAAGCTCTACCAGAAAATGTTACAAAAAAACAAGATGGCCGCTTCGATGACGTCACAGTGATGTCATTTTCAAAAACGGCATTTTTTGGTCGATTTTTTCGGTCAGATTTTTCGATTTTTTTATTTATGCAATTTCTCCGCAAAAACCGCATGATATATTAGTAAATATTATTGTGATGTGAAATAAAATAGTTTTTGTCCACTTTTCATCGCGGAAAAGCAGAAATTTTGAAGAAATATGACAAAAACATCACTTTTCTGGGACCCCACGTGGCCGCCATCTTGAATTTTGCCATGATCCTCTGCTCGGGGGGTTAGGCTAATAGGTTCAAAATTACCCCAATATGATATAAAGTCGCGGAGTTTCAGCTCTCCATTTTTTGTCGTTCCGGAGATGGCGCAGAAAGTTTGGTAGGTACAGCCATTTCGGCCCCCACCCCCAGGGCAGGTAGGGTTAAAAACATACTGGTATACGGTCGAAGAGTTGATCTTTCAAAATTTAATTGAATGAATATAAATAATTCATATACTGACCGCTGAAAAGGATTACGTTTTTTGTTGTTTTTACAGCAATACCATCAATAATAATATACTTAATTTGATACACGAAATACCTAACTCATAATCAGTTGCGTCTGAAGTTCAATTTAAACCTCGGATTATGCGAACTATACAATATTCTTATTAAAACTCACTTTAAATTTAATATCACTATATTTTAATAAATGTCAAAGGTTAAATTAAGAAATAAAGACCGAGGAAGAGGTTTAAAATTTCCCGGGTAAACACCAGTTGGCACGAGTCCAACAGTTTAGACTCGAAGCCGCAGGCCGAGGGTCTAAACTGCTGGACGAGTGCCAACTCGGAAATTTGAAACCCATTTTTGTTCAATATTAAAGAATGTGTGATGGTTACCCGAGAATAACTCCCTCGGACACTGGCGTGTGTATATCTATTGTCCAGGCCGGGTCAGCTGCCCTTTATGACGTCAAATGCACAGTCGACTCTTTTTTGGTACGTTCTATTTTTAAATGAACAGGTTTCCTCGACAGTAACGTTTTTGTAGGCTAGTCGTACAGAATTATTCGTTTCGGTCGAAATTCCATTTTTATCCCATTTTCAAACAATACAAAATGATTAGTTATTACTCAATGTATCATATATTAACTCGCAACCGTCTTTTAGTTAAATAATTTGCGATTATGTGAAATTATTGCTGTTTCAAAAGTAACTTCTTTTAACGAGCTACGTCATTGTAATGTTGCAAATCGAACTTGCCGTAGAATATCTGGTAATATGACACAACGGGAACTTGACCCCGCCTCGGGCTGGTCATCAGCGGCTACGGCTGAAGGCGCTTCGATGGTCTCATCGTTCGCAGATTTCATATATACATAGTATATACATGTAGCCCTACACTGAGGGAATAATAGTCCCTCAGTGTTGACTTCAAAGTCACTCTTGCGTTTTACCCACTCTTACTGTGAACCAGATATTTTTCTGGTCTGGCCTGAACGCGTAATTGTGACAACACTCACACTTCGACTTGTTGAATGGTACATTACTGTTCATAGTGAGAACTATAATGATTCTTAAATATAACGAGAGCAGTTCAGGAAAATATACATGAAGTTTCCCTCGTTTTTTATACATGGGAAGTATTGCTGACCCATGAAACTAAACCCATTCAGCCACGGTGACTTGGACATGTTATGAGTGTGCTGCAATAAGGGTCGAGTTGTAGTAGTGAATGCAAAAATGTGTATACACACTTATATCTATATTTTATTAACTGAATGTCACTGAAGATTGTTTCACATAACATGAATAAATCCAAATGTTAAATATTAGAAAGAAAGAATAAGAAAATAGGAAGAATTTTTTTCTGATCCAAATGTGAATCGAACTCACAGCTCAACAAACCGGTCACCACACTGTTTTTGAAAGCGAGCAGCCTAACAACTGGACTACGACGACGTCTACTTTAAAAGCATTTTTTTACTTGCTCACATAACGTTTCTGGTAGAATACAAGCGAAGCATTTGCACAATTTTTAAGTTTGATGAAATATGACACCTCAAACCAGAATGATATTTCAACCGATTGTAACACTAACCATTGTGATAATAAATACACACGAATTGTTTTGGTTTGAGGTGTCATATTTTATATATGAAGGGAAATCCCTTCAGAAAATGTCCCTAAAATGTCGAAAGAGCACATTCGACCGTTTTCAAACTTGAATAAACCCAGTTTAGAGCAATTGACAATCACCATTTCGCATGATATGAAACTTCAGCATTTTTACAGCACATAACAATAACTTTCACCCGTTTCACTTTCAAACGAAAATCATGTCCGAGGGAGTTATTCTCGGGTAACCATCACACATTCTTTGTAGGTTTAATGAACGTAAAATCCTCATTCACTTCGGATTTGATGAAGTTTACAAAATTGAAAAAACCTATTAAGCCAGTCCTTTTCCCCGCAGTGCTATGACAACAGATTTTTAGGGTAAAAACGTAATTGTCATGATTGTGTTGAATTGAACGGAAACAATGAACTTGTGTTTGCCCGGTTGAACATGTTAAATATAGATTGTGGGTTCAATGGCAAACTCAGATTTTAAGACCCATCCACCTCGTCTCATTTGCTCTAGATCGTACCGAGTATTTGGTGCGATCGCGTCGTCATGTATAACATTCAGTTAAGGAAGGTAAATTACTTTTTTTTCTAAATAAACGCGTCTAGTTCGTGTTCTTATTTGAACCCGGTGTGGACGTCTACGGTGGTGAATAAGTTCACTTGATGCCTTCATTCAACGCTCTCTGAATAACACAAGAACAAACAAGGAATGGGGTTAAGGGGATTTATGTTTCTACATCTTCACACTTCGGTCAAGAGAGCTCAATTTTTTCACACTTTCTGACTGGATACTAGATGACCAATATGAGGAATCGAGTTTCCACTACATCTAGAATGACGTCTCTGTAATGTCTGTTTGATTATATATTTAGAAGGAGGACATAATCTTATAACACTCTAAAACTAGTCTATAATTCTGTGTTGTTATATACTCTTATGTCTTTTTATCGTTTATATATATCCCCATTGTATTGTTTACCCGCCAGGGCCTCTTGGTAAATCAGTCACGTAGTGAAAGTGTTATCCTGATAAAATAAAGTATTTTGACTTTGACTGAACTAACACGTTATAGTCATATTCAAAAATTAGCTGGAATTCAGAGTTGCATTGTGCAGCGGTGTTATCTTCTTGCCTGGTACATTTCGATCCCTCTTTTGCCCATTTTTGCAAATATCAGGCCAATCTCAGTAACAAGATGTATATCTTTGGCTAAACCATCTTATATTTTATTTTATGAGATCGCAGACCATCCCAACACGGTCACCATTTCGATTATACCCATAATTCATTGCAAACAAGAGTGAGCAAACAGACCATATCCAACGATAAATTCGTCTCTTATTTATTCCGCTCTTTCCACATTAATCCTTGGACAATGCTGTCTTGACCCGGTGGTGGCGACAGGTGCACACTACGTTGGCCACCACGTAAGCTCCGGTTCGTTTTCTTGATCTTTGCCCTATGTATATTACATGGAGCGTGTTTTTCTGTGTAAATATGATAATATGGATCAAATATTCCTAATATTCCAAGGAAGGACCAACAAGTATACATTTATGACAAGTTTGACAACTTCCGGTCGGAATTATACCAGTTATCATCGACTAAAAATAAATATTCTGGGTTAAAGAGATAGAGAAGAGCCCCGATTGACGAACCGGAGCTCATGCGGCCAGCCAAGTGTCGATGCACCGCCCGCTGCCAACGAGGCTAGACAGCATTGTCCAGGGATTAACTTGAACTGTAGTGTAAATCCTCCATTAACGTTTCCTCACAACCTCTTCCTGGGTGTATCAAAGTTACATTTACCAATACGAAATCCAGTATATACAAACTTTTCACAATGCAGTTATGAGTGGACAAGAGACACACACACACACAACCTTGATCTTTCTCAACAAACACACAATTCCCCAAGAAGAAACAAAACCACATATATATATGATACATAATAGGCGTGTGAAAAATGCTGGGTAGGCCGACCCAGTGAGGAAAGAAAAGAGTTAAAAAAACTGAACATTTCAAACTGCTCGATTGGTCGATCGTTGTAAGGATAACTGATCTGAGCCAATTAATTATAAGATATAGGTTAATCGATTTTTTTTGCTTATTTGCTTACCAGTTGGGACACTCTCAATCACATTTGTTTATCTATGTTTTCTTTCAGTCCGCATTATTAGTTTGTCCCCCCAAAATCATATTAGTTTACTTCGATATGACACTTGGCGCAAATGAAACGTGTTGACATACTATCCAAATTTAAGCATAGCAATTTGGTTTAAACAAATTTATTGCATACACTGTTTACAATGGGGGCACAATGAGGCCAAGGCTCGTTAGCGACAAAATATAGCATAGCAATTTATAGAATTAAGGAGAGAAAAAAACAGAACAAGGTACTATAATTAGATAAAGATAAGACAAAAGTACGTCTTCTAGATTGTTGTCGTCATAGTGACGTTATTAAAGCAGATACCGGAAGTCTGACTGATCAGTATCCAAAATCAATGCCTGGAACATTTCAGTTTGATACACCTCGAACTAAAGAAAGTAAGGGGCGGTAATCACCCTTACCCCAATTCGGTTGTAATATTGTCATGACCGGGAAACATCTATACGAATGCATGATGAGGTCAAACGGATCTTAATAGAAAGACGTGTATTGTCGTTAAAATTATATTCCAAATGTCATCCAGCAGGAAAGTGTGGAAGAAACAGAGAAAATCGGAGAAAATATGCCCGAAAAATCATAAGAAAAGGCTCCCCAAACTTATGGGGAGGCAAAAATAGCTGGAGAAATTCGGATTATTTTATCTGAAAGGTATTCGAAGGTAAAGTTTTCAAAATTTCAGATCGGAAATCGCAGGGGTAATGAAAAAATTCGGAGGTAAAGTTTTCAAAGTTTCAAATCGGAAATCGCAGGGGTAATAAAAATACGAGGGCTAAATTACCCCTACCCCAATTTCGGTTTCTAATTTTTCAAAACCAGTCAGCATCAAAGCATGTAACAACCTTAGGTCCCACCGTAGATAACTACACTCGGTATTTCAGAAAAAGAAGTCAAACAAAATCTACGCGGAGGGTGAAATGGAGAGCGCACACTCCCGGTCATGATAAGAATAGGCCTCAGCACCTCAGAGAGCTTGTCGTAAGAGGCGACTAACTGAGTTCCCGGGTGTGAAAAGGAATAGGTCCCCAACCGTTGGGTACCGGGTTTTAAACGGAGTAGGACCCTACGCGTGTGGTTTCCAGGTGTGGAAAGGAATAGGAACTAAATGTCGTGATATGACTGAAATAGTGTTAAAAGCGACGTTAAATCGTATTCACCCACTCACTCCTTCAAGAGAGAAGCGGTCGACAGTTTCGTTGATGCCGACAAGACATCATGGTGTTCCAAATGTCATGTCAAAGCATGCAGCTGCCATCATTTCGCATGGTTGGTATTTGTGTTATACCTTTACTTTAATGAGGCCATGTTATATATCCATTCCCGGTTTATAATCGTGCATGTCAATCGTGGATCGTAGAAGCGCATACTGTATATTTCATATATCATGGGCGCTATTAAATTAATAAGTGAATCCTGCTATTTTTTCCTAAAAAGACCACTTACTAAATGGCCGTGGCTAATCTAGGTACACATCTGTGATGTCTTTTGTTTTAGGAACACCAACTGATGGTTCATCTCCAACATCTGCAGTCCAACATACAATGGAGCGGTTCATAGTAATGGTGTTGTGCTTGGTTCTGTCGATCGACGAGAGCAGGTCCATGCCACCTCCTGCTCAGTCCACAAACACAGATGAATCAATGACGATGGATAACAATAGGACCACACCAGTGGCTAAAAGTACAGAACACTCGCAAGAATTTTATACAGCTGGTACTTTCTCTGATCTGACGGAAATAACACCAAAGCAGAGTGTCTTCTCTGGCAATACTCCCAATATATCTACAACTGACTGCAACATTCCCTTGAACTCAAGTTTGTCCATTTCCCAAAATTTCTCCAAGACTATTCTACGGTTAAACATGCAACAGTTAGCGAAAGTAGTTTCTACAGAAACCTTGCAGACTGTCCGTTTCATTATCCGCATGTTTCTACTCCCGTTGATAGCCATTCTTGGATGTTCTTGTAATACTTTTAATATATTTATTTTGACGAGAAATAGTATGCGTAATTCCACTAATTATTACCTGATAGCTTTAGGCGTACTTGATCTATGCTTTCTCTTAGTGCATATATGGGATTGGATCTTTTACATGATAGAATATTTCAATCCACAGTTGTATGTCCACGTTATGATGAGTTTGAAGGCATCCACTATAAAAAACTGGCTCATCCTTGCTTCAGGGCGTTCTTCAAATATGCTCATATTACTTTTGTCTATTGAACGCTTTACCGCTGTGAAATTTCCGTTAACGGCCAAATTGTCCCCTTTAAGTCGCCATCCCATAAGAACTATCGCTGCCATTATCATATCAATAACAGCTATGCTAATACCAAATTTGTTCCAAGCCGAATATGTTACAGCCATGGAGGAGAGCACTAATACAACTGTTATCATATTAACAAAAACTAAATACTATCACTCAAGCCCTATGTTTTTCACAGTATACGTCTATTTTCTTCTGATAACTCTTCGATTCGTTCCAGTTTTCTTCGTGCTCCTTCTGAATATTTGTATAATTGTCACACTGAAACACTCCCGAAAATCCAAGGCTGGCCTCCAGGCTAGTAATAGTGACATGCGCGAGAAGGAACAAATGAAAATAACCCGCATGCTTATCGTCGTAGCCATTATTTTCCTGGTGTGCGTCACTCCAGGGCTCATCCACTCCTTCATGTCAAACTTTCTAGCGAGCTATAACAGTGGAAGTCACTATGGGAATCTTTGGGGAATTTTCCATTCTGTATTCTCTCTGATGGACGCTATAAATTCGGCCGTTAACTTTTTTGTGTATGTTTTTATGAGCAATAAGTATCGCACCATTTGTCTCCAGGCAGTCTGCAAGAAGACGTTGTTTGGCCAGGGTTGACATGTCTATGGAAACAGAAAGGGAGAAACATCTTGACAAATGAAATTATTGGATTGCTTCGATTTCTGATTAAATGATTATTTCTGTTGAACTTGTGCATTCCAGGCTGAGGAGAAGGAATATTGCTAATCTTTACCTTCTCAAATCGTTCAGTTTGCAGCGTATATTTTTATCTAGTTGTACTCTATATCGTTGTGGTAACTTTGTCGCTGAAGAAGGAAATATTATGTTCGATGCTAACCAGTCCTGAGATCCAAATCAAGCGTACTTGTGATTTAATGCCTGCCTCTAAGGACATTGGTGACAAAATTTATCTCAGTGAGAGCAGAATTTCAAGATTATATTCCCTTTAAAACGGTATGATATTGATAATATTGTCATCGCTGTACGCCAGTAACACTATTGAAGTAATTAATAAAAGCAGCAAATTTGAACAGCTTTTGTTTGTACTGTTTTCTGTTATTCCACATAAAACAATACTCGTCAGAACGGGTGAACTCGCATGGTATTATCATCGCTCTCGATTATGGTCGTTTCCTTTCATTGTACGCACAACTTCATGGAATTGAACAATTGTACTGCATTGAACAGTTGATAACTACGGATATATATATTTTTTTTATTTCAGCCTCATATGGCAATATTTTCTAATAAATACGGTATTCGTAGAAAATTTATCATACTTTTCCGTTTCAAATTCTGTCGGGGGATTTCAAATTCAAGCCGTAGAAATAACATAAACATGCCTAGAGAACGTTCTATTAATCACACCAATTCTTCTCTAGAATTCTGTCATACATCCTTGTTTATCCTGAGTATCACTAAATCTACCTGGCCTGGGAGAGGGGGGGGGCACTTTCCGCCCCCTCCCCTGTTGGTTTTTTCTTCTATCTCCGAAACGACAAAAGGTGAGAGCTGACACTCTGTGACGTTTTAGATTATCATATTGGGGTCATTTTGAGCCTATTTGCATGACACCCCCAGCATAGAATCATGGCTAAATTCAAAATGGCGCCCATGTGAGGTACCAGAAAAGTGATGTTTTTCGTCATATTTCTTCAAAATTTTTGCTTTTCTGTATGAGAAACTGGGTAAAACAAAAAAAACTGGGTAGTGTTGTTTTTTCACCTGAGAAGCAGAGGCGATCTAACTCAGCTTTGGACCAAAGCTTCTTCCTGATTTCTGTCCCAGAGTTTTGAATCAAAATATTATCTATTTGTTTGGAAAATCTATAAAAACCTCTAAAGCACGGCCATGATACCATGGTGACCCATAGTACCACATATATCTGCTTCATGGGTGAATACATACATCCGTTAGATCTAAAGTAAACTGCCTGTATGAAAGACCATGCCCCTCCCTCCCATTAAAGATGGACGGAACACGTAACACCAAATTCCAAGCATAAGATGTAGAAAACAAATTAGCTAGTCACATGAAAGAGAAAAACAAGTAAATGTCTTTGCAAATTTTTGTGACGATGGCAACACAAGGTGATGTTACTATTGTCAAATCTGTACCGCTAACAAGTATTCTACAATCAAACAATTGTATTGGTGAAAGTTCTACGCAGTGCTGGTGACATTTATTTGTTAAAGCAACTCTATGACCTTAGCTAAAATAGAAAATAAACCAAAAGCTATGTCGTTTTATTGTACTGCAGAGGAGAAGACGGAAGACAGAAGCTACCAGAATTAGTAGGGTGGCATGCTGTCCCTATTTGAATCAAGTTACGGTTAATACAAGCGAATTTAAGTCAAATGACGTCATCAGTATGTCGAAAGGCATTACATGATTTACATTGCAGAAAATTCCGTAACTGGAAATTGTGTAACAGGAAATTACACCGCGGTAAATTGCGTAGCAGGAATTTACATAAACAGAAAATTACGTAACGGAAATTATGTAACGGGAAGCTACGCACGATAACGGGAAATTGTTTAATGGTAAAGCCGATCTGGTAATAATCAAACGCGAGTATTAGACCGCCATGTTTGATGACGTATGTATGGACGTTTGTAGAGAATTTGATACACGGGATACATCGGGAGTAACCCGTATCCATGGCTGCGGGGGAATCCACTGGTCGTTGTGCTTTAAACACAGGGAACGCCATGTGTAAGATGTTGAAATATGACATTCTGATACAATGTTGCAAAGTTTCACCAGCAAATTAGGAATCAATGTAAACAAAGTATCAACTGTGTTGCAATGCATGTTGAGTTCAATCCAACCAACAACACAGTTGTTTTGCACAAGTCTGTACAGTCGAAACGGCATACTGAAGTACGAACTGTAGTAATCAGAACCGCGTATACGACCGCCATTTTTTCTCATGTGACAGATCAGCGTAAAGAAAGAAGGATTTAGAATAACCATTCCATTCTAACAACCAGACCAGTGCAGACCTACCAATGGGGAAAGTGCAATAAAGAGCCTATATTATAAAATTGAATGTTTTGCTCATTGGTCATGTACTACATGTATCGATAATGATAACATTACATATACACATCGTAAACTGCTTGCCTTGTTACGTTGCTCGTTAATCTAACTACTTGTTTATCGCTCTTCCAATCATTTTCACACGACCAGTAGAACAGCACGGTCATCATGTCTACTAATGAGGCTAATCGCGTTTACTAGTTCTAGGTGTCTTTGATCCAGGTATATCGGTACCAACAAATTTGAAATAAATTAAACAGCTTTCACGGAATTGCAATTGAAAAATGGGGGATATTTTTTTCATTTTATTCTTTTAAATATTGAATATTTTCTACAAGGTAGTAGCAACATTTATGCAAATTACAAAAGTGAATTCCCCAGGACATACGCTTTCATGAAATATATACATTGTTATTGTTATGTAGATTATTTATTTCTACAGAAGACAAATTATCAAGGGGTCTACAAAACTGCCCCAGGAGGGTTACGTATCCTTGAGCAAAGTGTACTACTCACCTTCTAGCGAATCGGCGTATGCGGGGTTCCAAGTTTTACACAGGGCGGCGAAAAAGGCTGGTCATAAGATTGCCTTGAATCGTATGCGGCAATGGTTAAGACGACAAGATGTGTACACTCTTCATCAACCCGCTAGAAAGAACTTCGAAAGAAACAGAGTATAATGGTCGATGAATGATTTATGGCAAATCGATCGATTTATTAGATATGTCTTCTCTATCGAAGCAAAGTTGGAATAAGCATTTTATTCTCAC
>JAVTVY010056833.1:0-28908 GCA_036873755.1 Hanleya hanleyi | reverse complement strand
CATGTAAAATTAGGATTTCCCCCCGAAAATATAAAAAGCGGAACACGGACTTTACCCCTAAAATAGGGGAAAACCCCTATCAACCCTAGTCAAAAGGGCTAATATCGGTCCCCAGGCTTATTGGGACCTGCCTATCAAGTCAATGGGGTGGGTGCATGTAAAATTAGGATTTTTTCCCGAAACTATAAAAAGCGGAACACGGACTTTACCCCTAAAATAGGGGAAAACACCTAGCAACTCTAGCAAAAAGGGCTAATATCGGTCCCAGGCTTATCGGGGCCTGCCTATCCAGTCAATGGGGTGAAGGTGCATGTAAAATTAGGATTTATTCCCAGGAAACTGCCAAGCGGAACACGGACGTTACCCCTAAAATAGGGGAAAACACCTATCAACCCTAGCCAAAAGGGCTAATATCGGTCCCCGGGCTTATTGGGACCTGCCTATCAAGTCAATGGGGTGAGTGCATGTAAAATTAGGACTTTTCCCGAAAATATAAAAAGCGGAACACGGACTTTACCCCCTAAAATAGGGGAAAACCCCTATCAACCCTAGCCAAAAGGGCTAATATCGGTCCCCGGGCTTATCGGGGCCTGCCTATCAAGTCAATGGGGTGGGTGCATGTAAAATTAAGATTTTTTCCCGAAACTATAAAAAGCGGAACACGGACTTTACCCCTACAATAGGGGTCTGTATTATACAATATGAGGGAAAATGCCTGTATGGGGTATGGGGATGGTCAATTTTTTTCGTGGGCTTTATTATGGCTTGTGGGGTCTCGTTTTTCTCGTTTCGCCAAGAAAATGACAATGGGAAGGGTCCCGGAGCGAATCGGTGAAATTTTTGGGAAAAGTCACCGAGGTCTGTATATAGGTTCATTTTTTTGTGGGTGTTACTATGGCTTGTGGGGTCTCGTTTTTCTCGTCTCACCAAGAAAAACACGATGGGAGGGGTCCCGGAGCGAGTCGGTGAAATTTTTAGAAAAAGTCACCGAGGTCTGCATATAGTCCATACTGGCTATATGGGGGTATAGGTTCAACCTGGGAAATTCACACACGTTCATTGTGATATGGGTTGTGGGGTCTCGTTTTTCACGTCTCTTCATTTAGAACACAATGGGAGGGGTCCCGGAGCGAATCGGGGAAATTTTTGGGAAAAGTACCGGGTAGGCCTGTATATAGGCCTATAGGCTGGCTATACGGGGGCATAGGTTCAACCTGGGAAGTTCACACACGTTCATTGTGATATGGGTTGCTTGGATTTGTTTTTCACGTCTCGTCATTTAGAACACGATGGGAAGGGTCTCGGAGCGCAACGGTGAAATTTTTGGAAAAGTGCCCGGTACCATATAGCCCATATAGTCCCATACTGGCTATATGGGGGTATAGGTTCAACCTGCGAAATTCACATAAGTTCATTGTGATATGGGCTGTTTGGATTTGTTTTTCACGTCTAGTCATTTAGAATACGATGGGAAGGGTCCCGGAGCGAAACGGTGAAATTTTTGGAAAAAGTTCACCGAGGCCTGGGTAGGCCCATAGGCCTATACTGCATGGCTACGGGGGTATAGGCCCATACGGGGTGGACGTTTTGGGGTCTAGGTGAGCCCCTAATGATCCTATGATGTCGTATGAGGTCTTATTTGAAACTCTCGTGGAGGAGCATCCGACTGGACTAATGGTTCGTTCGTTTTCAATAGTCTGCGCATGCGCAGTCTGATGGACCATCCTTGGTCCGAATGCGTCCTGTGGGGTGTCATCTTGTAACCTTCGGGGTGGAAACCACGATTTTAAGGGATGTCCACAGCATCTGTGACGTCATTGGTGACGTCATCAGTACGAGTAGTAGCGAAAGTGGGCATTTTGGGGCAGTGAAGGAGGGTATTTGGTGTAGACATGGACCATCCATATCTGTCATGCGTATTATACAGTATCTGTCCTGTATTATACCAATCTGTGCTGTATTATACTATATCTGTCCTGTATTGTACCATATATGTCCTGTATTATACCAAATCTGTGCTGTATTATACAATATTTACCCTCTATTATACCATATCTGTGCTGTATTATACCATATCTGTCCTGAATTACACCATATCTGTCCTGAATTACACCATATCTGTGCTGTATTATGCAATATCTGTGCTGTATTATGCAATATCTGTCCCGTGTTATACAATATCTGTCTTGTATTATAGCAAATATGTCCTGTATTGTGCCATATTTGTCCTGTATTATACAATATATGTTCTGTATTATACCAAATCTGTGCTGTATTATACAGTATTTGTCCTGTATTATACCAAATTTGTGCTGTATTATACCATATGTTTCCTGTATTGTACCATATATGTCCTGTATTATACATTATATGTTCTGTATTATACAATCGGATAGCGGTTGTCGTGAATAACAACAAGTTCAGCAATCTTTATATAGTTTATTATCCCCAATGTTACATCATACCCAGGCTGGGGGAGCCGCCCTGGGTATGTTTAGTATGTTCACAGCAAAACAAATTGAAATATCAAACAACATGTTTTATTATTTAACGCACCGTCACATTAGGTACAAGTGTTTACTGAGCTCAAGTCAACGATCAGCATGTAGACATAGAGAGTATGTGCGGCATGTTCTGGTATTCATCAGTGCACGGGTGACGCATTCAACCGATGGCGGTGGTCGGTCAGCTTGGTAAGGAAAAACGTGACATTGGTTACCCTCTCTACCACCCATTGTGTGTTGGGGCGTTGACGATGTGCCCATCTCAAGGCATCCACGGTGTCCAGTATCTCCAGCATCGTCTCTAGTGACCTTCGGTTAATGATGGTGAACGGCTGGTCAGACACATAGATATTATTGCCGGGATAATAATACCGTAACTGGGCCGTCTTTTTGTGACGTAAGATGTACCCGAAAGCGACATTCAATTTTAAGGCCGTAGTTTGATCTTTGAAGATGGCTTCCACGTAGCTGCGTAGACGGGTGAGGTTGGTCAGTGGGAAATTGTAAATATCTTGAATAGGGCCATGAGGGTGGAAACAGTGCCGTGTCATGACGATCATCCAGTGAGTGACATCTATCGGCGCCATTGGCCCATGATCCGGCACTGCTTCCACCATCATCGCCCTATTCAAGATATCTACAATTTCCGACTGACCGGCCTCGCCCATCTACGCAGCTACGTGGAAGCCATCTTCAACGATCAAACTACGGCCTTCAAGTTGAATCTGGCGTTTAGTTATGTGCTACAGCATAAGGAGGCAGACCAAGTCCGATACTTTTACCCGAGCAGTAGCATCCGGGTATTTGACCAACCCTTTACCATCACGGATAAGACGTCGCTAGAGACGATGCTGGAGAAACTGGACACCGTGGATCCCTTGGAATGGGTCCAACAACAACGCCCCAACACCCAGTGGGTCGTAGAGAGGATGACCAATGTCACGTTTTTCGTCACCAAGCTGACCGACTACACCATAGGCTGAATGCTTCACCCATGCACTGATGAATACCATAACATGCCATACATACTCTATATGTCTATACGCTGATCGTTGACGGCGGCAACGCTAGGTGGTGGTGGTGGTGGTAGTGGTGGTGGTGGTGGTGCTGTGAGGATAATAGAACGTTTATTACGCAATGTGCCTGTTGGTGTTGATGTTTCTTGGTTGTGTTTATATTGAATGGATCTGAGCATATTGATGCAATGAGAGGAAGTTTTCGGAGAGAACGTAATTCGACATGGTGCACGATTGGACTCAAACACAAACACACACACGTACGCAATGTGGCTCATGAATAACCTGAATGCAAGCTGAGGACCAGGATGTAAAACCACAGTACCCGGATGGAAGACGGAGGAACGACGGGAAAACCCCACTTGGAAACCCGGATGTTGACAAGATCCCGGATGTAAAATCCACTGCCCACACACACACACACACACACACACACACACGCGCGCGCGCAATGCGGCTCAGTCGTACACCAGTACATCTCGGTCCTCGACTTGGGGTAGTTGAACTGAGTGTGCTAAAAATAGATCACAAGCTAGCGTGCTATAAAAGGAAAGCGGCCTGGCCGTTTCATCAGACACTCTGTCAACCACCAAGATGTTCACTTGCACAACTTGCCAGAAGCAGTTTACTCGTCTAGACAATTTACGTCGCCACGACACGGCCACCCACAACGACGGACTGTATACTTGTATAACCTGCGCACGGTCATTTAATCGGGAAGATGCTTTACTGCGCCATGAACGTTCAATTCATGGGCCGCCCAAGTGTCCGTGCGAGGATTGTGGTCGGCTTTTCAAACTGACCAGTCAGTTGCTGCGACACCAACGTTTGATTCATGCCCCGGTACCATGGCATGAGCGACAACTTCCTACTGAAGAGGAGCCGCGGAAGGTCAGACCCAGGGAAGATAAGCCCGAGGAGACGAACGCCACTGGTGATGCAATGAAGGAGAGCCCACCTATACCCACAGTTCAGAAGAGCCTGGATATCCAGCCGGACCCCAGCGTTACGGTTTCGAGTCATACCCCTGACAACATCGAACATTTTCTGGGCGATCTCTTACAGGACAACCATCCAGTGAGTGACATCGATCGGCGCCATTGGTCCATGACACGGCACTGTTTCCACCCTCATGGCCCTATTCAAGATATTTACAATTTCCCACTGACCAACCTCACCCTTCTACGCAGCTACGTGGAAGCCATCTTCAAAGATCAAACTACGGCCTTCAAATTGAATGTCGCTTTCGGGTACATCTTACGTCACAAAAAGACGGCCCAGTTACGGTATTATTATCCCGGCAATAATATCTATGTGTCTGACCAGCCGTTCACCATCATTAACCGAAGGTCATTAGAGACGATGCTGGAGATACTGGACACCGTAGATGCCTTGAGATGGGCACATCGTCAACGCCCCAACACACAATGGGTGGTAGAGAGGGTAGCCAATGTCACTTTTTTTCTTACCAAGCTGACCGACCACCGCCATCGGTTGAATGCGTCACCTGTGCACTGATGAATACCATAACATGCCGCACATACTCTCTATGTCTACATGCTGATCGTTGACTTGAGCTCAGTAAACACTTGTACCTAATGTGACGGTGCGTTAAATAATAAAACATGGTGTTTGATATTTCAATTTGTTTTGCTGTGAACATATTAAACATACCCAGGGCGGCTCCCCCAGCCTGGGTATGATGTAACATTGGGGATAATAAACTATATAAACATTGCTGAACTTGTTGTTATTCATGACAACCGCTATCCGATTGTATAATACAGAACATATAATGTATAATACAGGACGTATATGGTACAATACAGGAAACATGTGGTATAATACAGCACAGATTTGGTATAATACAGGACAGATACTGTATAATACAGCACAGATTTGGTATAATACAGAACATATATTGTATAATATAGGACAAATATGGTACAATACAGGACATATTTGCTATAATACAAGACAGATACTGTATAAAACGGGACAGATATTGCATAATACAGCACAGATATTGCATAATACAGCACAGATATGGTGTAATTCAGGACAGATATGGTATAATACAGCACAGATATGGTATAATAGAGGCCAAATATTGTATAATACAGCACAGATTTGGTATAATACAGGACATATATGGTACAATACAGGACAGATATAGTATAATACAGCACAGATTGGTATAATACAGGACAGATACTGTATAATACGCATGACAGATATGGATGGTCCATCTCTACACCAAATACCCTCCTTCACTGCCCCAAAATGCCCACTTTCGCTACTACTCGTACTGATGACGTCACTAATGACGTCACAGATGCTGTGGACACCCTTAAAATCGTAGTCTCCACCCCGAAGGTTACAAGATGACACCCCACAGGACGCATTCGGACCAAGGATGGTCCATCTCTACACCAAATACCTTCCTTCACTGCCCCAAAATTCCCACTTTCGCTACTACTCGTACTGATGACGTCACCGATGACGTCAAAGATGCTGTGAACATTCCTCAAATCGGGGTCTACACCCCGAGAGCTACAAAATGACACCCCACACGACACATTCGGACCAAGGAGGGTCCATCTCTACACCAAATACCTTCCTGCACTTTCCTAAAATGCCCACTTTCGCTATTACTCGTACTGATGACGTCACCGATGACGTCACAGATAACGGGAACATCCCTCAAATGGGGATGTACACCTCGAGTGCTACAACATGACACCTCCCAGGACGCATTCGGACCAAGGATGGTCCATCTCTACCCCAAATACCTTCCTTCCCTGCCCCAAAATGTTCACTTTGGCTACTACTCGTACTGATGACGTCACCAATGACGTGAACATCCCTCAAATCGGGGTCTACACCCCGAGAGCTACAACATGACACCTCCCAGGACGCATTCGGACCAAGGATGGTCCATCTCGACCCCAAATACCTTCCTGTACTGCGCCAAAATGGCCACGTTACTTACTACAACCAACTGCGCATGCGCAGATTGACGCGACTTCTTCTTAAAAGCACGCCATTCTGACTCTAACCCACACAAGCTTCACTTTGACACCTTCCACGACCCATTCGGACCCATAGCGGTCCATCTCTACCCCAAACACACACCCACATACCCCCAACATGCCTGCTTTCTATACTACGGCCAGACTGCGCATGCGCAGACTATTGAAAACGAACGAACCATTAGTCCAGTCGGATGCTCCTCCACGAGAGCTTCAAAATAAGACCTCATACGACATCATAGGATCATTAGGGGCTCACCTAGACCCCAAAACGTTCACCCCGTATGGGCCTATATCCCCGTAGCCATGCAGTATAGGCCTATGGGCCTACCCAGGCCTCGGTGAACTTTTTCCAAAAATTTCACCGTTTCGCTCCGGGACCCTTTCCATCGTGTTCTAAATGACGAGACGTGAAAAACAAATCCAAACAGCCCATATCACAATGAACGTGTGTGAATTTCGCAGGTTGAACCTATACCCCATATAGCCAGTATGGGACTATATGGGCTATATGGTACCAGGTACTTTTCCAAAAATTTCACCGTTGCGCTCCGAGACCCTTCCCATCGTGTTCTAAATGACGAGACGTGAAAAACAAATCCAAGCAACCCATATCACAATGAACGTGTGTGAATTTCCCAGGTTGAACCTATACCCCCATATAGCCAGCCTATAGGCCTATATACAGGCCTACCCGGTACTTTTCCCCAAAATTTCACCGATTCGCTCCGGGACCCCTCCCATTGTGTTCTAAATGACGAGACGTGAAAAACGAGACCCCACAACCCATATCACAATGAACGTGTGTGAATTTCCCAGGTTGAACCTATACCCCCATATAGCCAGTATGGACTATATGCAGACCTCGGTGACTTTTTCTAAAAATTTCACCGATTCGCTCCGGGACCCCTCCCATCGTGTTTTTCTTGGTGAGACGAGAAAAACGAGACCCCACAAGCCATAGTAACACCCACAAAAAAATTGACCACCCCTCCCCCCCATATAGCCAGTATGAGCCTATATACAGACCTCGGTGACTTTTCCCAAGAATTTCACCGATTCGCTCCGGGACCCTTCCCAATGTCATTTTCTTGGCGAAACGAGAAAAACGAGACCCAACAAGCCATAGTAAAGCCCACGAAAAAAATTGACCATCCCCATACCCCATACAGGCATTCTCCCTTATATTGTATAATACAGACCCCTATTGTAGGGGTAAAGTCCGTGTCCCGCTTTTTATAGTTTCGGGAAAAAATCCTAATTTTACATGCACCCAACCCATTGACTTGATAGGCAGGCCCCGATAAGCCCGGGGACCGATATTAGCCCTTTTGGGTAGGGTTGATAGGGGTTTTCCCCTATTTTAGGGGTAAAGTCCGTGTTCCGCTTTTTATAGTTTCGGGAAAAAATCCTAATTTTACATGCACCCACCCCATTGACTTGATAGGCAGGCCCCGATAAGCCCGGGGATCGATATTAGCCCTTTTGGCTAGAGTTGATAGGTGTTTTCCCCTATTTTAGGGGTAAAGTCCGTGTTCCGCTTTTTATATTTTCGGGGGAAAATCCTAATTTTACATGCACCCACCTCATTGACTTGATAGGCAGGCCTCGATAAGCCCGGGGACCGATATTAGCCCTTTTGGCTAGAGTTGATAGGGGTTTTCCCCTATTTTAGGGGTAAAGTCCGTATTCCGCTTTTTATATTTTCGGAAAAAATCCTAATTTTACATGCACCCACCCCACTGACTTGATAGGCAGGTCCCAATAAGCCTGGGGACCGATATTAGCCCTTTTGGCTAGGGTTGATAGGTGTTTTCCCCTATTTTAGGAGTAAAGTCCGTGTTCCGCTTTTTATAGTTTCGGGAAAAAATCCTAATTTTACATGCACCCACCCATGACTGGATGCCCCTTCACGAATGCTTCACTTTGATACCTCACTCGACCCAATCGGACCATGCAGCGTATTTGAAGTCTGGGGACTACTTTTTCTCCGCGGAAGATTTTTCCCGCGACCGCATCACCGCCAGACCGCATCACCGCGGATGAATACATCCCCTGCAACAATTGGAACTCTCCTGTGTTGGAGATAGCTTTTTGGTCATTCTGCCGGAACTATAGTGCACTTGACCTCTCCTCCACGTGACCTCCACCAAAACAAAGTTATTTCCCTGGAAAATGGGATGTTTCGTCCACCGTATATACTACTCAGGATTCACCTCATTAGCAGTGCGTAGAAGCCGAAACAAATTAAAACTTATGTATAAAATAGTAAATCGCCAAACACCCCTTATGCTTTACAATCTATTGCCCGAACAGGTTCGTGAAAACAATCGGTATCCAGTGAGGAACAACCCGGATCCCCGCACATTATACGCTGCAGCGGACACTGATATTACGTTACGTTCATCTCCCAATTTACATACTTTCCGCCATAAAACATTTACCAGGCATGCTGTACCAAAACATTTTTATCTTTGTGAACGGAATCTCCAAATTATTCATTCACAGTTAAGACTAGGCTGTAGTCAGCTGAAAGCCGACATGTTTCACCAACTTATAGCAGAGAATCCATATTGCTTATGTGGTAATACTAATGAAAGGGCGTATCATTTCTTCTTTGTCTGTACAATACACAATACTCACAGGGCACAATTATTCAATGAAATCGGTCGTAATGTAAATATTGATACACTGCTATTTGGTGACTCCTCAAAGAATTTGAATATAATAGTTGCATCACTTCATTTGTGCACGACTATATCAGACGAACCGGTAGATTTAAGATCTAACGTTTAATATGAGTTCATGCACTTGTACCATTTTTATAACCTTCAATGTGATAGCCGAACTGTTTCATTGATGTTCCTAGAACTGTATGTAGATAGCGCACGCACTTGTTTTCCACACCATCTCACTAATCTATAATTTGCTATATATCATCGACTATAACAGAATCTACATGAAATAATACTGTATTGATTAAACGACCACCTATTGTATATGTAATCTGTATATAGGGAGAGGGTTTGATATAGGCTCTGCCTGTTACCCAATCCCCATTTCCATTTATATCTTTTTCGTGGAAATAAAATACTGTTTAAGCCAACAACAACAACATCGATTAATCAGTATTGTTGTATTGATTTGAGATCAATTAATCAGCATTGTTTTATTGATTTGAGACGAAGTCCTGTGTTAATGTGGCCATATTCATTGGTTGATTACCACGAGGTCCGTGCCACTAAAAATTAGCTCGAAAATACGAAAATAATTCTATTCTTTTTTTTTTTTAGAAAAAAATGTGCTGCTGATTTGGTGTCATAATGGTCGAAGGTTCCAATCTCATCCGAGGATCAACCATCCCCCTGTATTTTACCATGTGTTATCCTTAATATGATTGCATATATAATATACGGTAAAGGTTAAACGCACGGTGACTAAGTTGAAATACTGAATCAACCCACTTTTGAACTTTGTCTCATCTGCTTGGTAAACATATAAATATTGATTCTGTAACATAACCCGGTGTACTCTTGGGATAATCTGTATAGAGTTAGGGTATATGACATACAATATGTCTTAGTATACTTACGTCGGTAATGTTAGCATTTATATTATTTACCGTACGGTATGAATAATACTATTTATTTCCGCTATTCAAAAGCCCAAATTCATCTAAATTAATCCACGCACAAGCTTGTAATAAATTATCTATTGTAAAAATATTGTTTTGTTGTATTGATAAACCAGTTCGTGAGTGTACTTTCGAAATTCTGATGAGTTTCACTCGGTGATGACTACGACGTCTGTATTATTTCACTCGGTGATGACTACGACGTCTGTATTATTTCCAAGATCGAATAGTATAAGCTGTGATCTTCATTATTCGTCATACCCGTTTATAATCACACCAAAACAGATCTTATCTTTTACGTCATTGTGGATACCCATTGACCTCGAAGGGTTGAACCGAGACGAATATTGAAGATTTGGTTACAGTGAAATTCAAAGGATTATTTCGGGCCTACAATGATTTTCAATGGATTAAGAAGACGGAAATAAGTCCGTGTGTGCTGAAATGTAACTATGACGTCAGTAAAAGCGGGACAATAGCTGAATCGGTATAAATATATGAAGAATACCCATCAAGGAAGACAGTCGTTACTAATAGGTGGTCTTGTCAGACCATTTGCGAGACCCATTTGAAGCTATACTTGTGTCCTGATCTCAAGGACTATGCGGTGATTTATCCGGGGGTATAGATAGGACTATGTGATTTATCCGGGGGTATAGATAGGACTATGTGATTTATCCGGGGGTATAGATAGGACTATGTGATTTATCCGGGGGTATAGATAGGACTATGTGATTTACTAGATAGGACTATGATTTATCCGGGGGTATAGATAGGACTATGTGATTTATCCGGGGGTATAGATAGGACTATGTGATTTATCCGGGGGTATAGATAGGACTATGCGATTTATCCGGGGGTATAGATAGGACTATGTGATTTATCCGGGGGTATAGATAGGACTATGTGATTTATCCGGGGGTATAGATAGGACTATGTGATTTATCCGGGGGTATAGATAGGACTATGTGATTTATCCGGGGGTATAGATAGGACTATGTGATTTATCCGGGGGTATAGATTCGTTTTATTGGGAATAAACACTAAAAAAGACCTTCTATTGGAACTGTTTTAATAGGAAGCAAAAGCCGATAGGCTTTAGTATACGTCATACATGCCATACGGTATGCTTGTATTTATCTGGTTTATCCCACGTTGAGGCGTTTACTCCAATTAACATCAGAAGAGTTATTTGTTTGAGCTGATCTGTCATCACAGCTCCCGAGCCAGCGTATCTAATTCCGCTTAAGCCGATGCTAGGGGTCGTGTTGATACTTCATAGTCTCCACATGAAGATCTGCAATAAAAGCGCGACTGAGATACCAAGACGACTTTCGAGAATCCACTACATTCTCGTGTCTGAATGTGGGATGCCGCGGGAACCTTTCCTGTAGAGTCATATGGTTGCTCTTTATTTGCCAGACTTCGTTAATTTTCCCCACCTCTTACATTTCGCTGCATTATACAACCTGAACAATGTCGAACAGATGCGAAGGCAAAGCAATCACACATGAGGACTTCAGAATGGACAACGCAGACATTTGTTAGCCATGGAATTATGCATAAGTTTGTACTCACAAATTACATGTACCCTCTCCCCCAAAATTAATTCGCTCGAAGGAATATGACCGACTTGCCATATAGCATTATCATTATCGTGTTTAGGCCTTTTATTTTCTCCCAGGCTGAAGTATAGATGTGTACATCCAAAATTCGATCACAATCCACATCATATAATTGGGGAGAGACAGAGTTAAATTTATTCTCGCGTTCAAATATAGTGTTGTGGAGATCGTGGGCCTTGGTGACCTTGAACTTGAACAAGAAATATGGATTCTTCTTTGCCCAATGCGTAAGGTACATGTATACCCAAAGTTTTGAACCAATTCATAACTGGAAAGGAGATTTCCTATTTGTAAGGTTTTTTGGACTGAGTGAACTCGACCTTCGACCTTTTGACCAAAGAAATTGGAGTTGTCCTTTGCATGGGAAAATGATATCCGAAGTTGGATACGAATCTATAATGTGAATCTAGAGGCTTTATCTTTTTTGCCGATTTTCTGACCTTTGATCTTTTGACCTCAAAAAGGGTTCTTTTTGTTCCATGGATACATTGGTGAGGTGGGAGGCGGGAAGAATTGATGACATCTGGCGACTGAAACACAACCATATTATCCCACAGAAAAGTCTCCCTCGGCACCTCACTTTCAGACTAGAATATGGAGGATTCTAAAGCCTTGATATCTCAGCCGCGCTTTAATTGCTGTTTTTCATGTGGGAACTATAAAGTAACCAAACGGTCCCTATCACAGGCTTGACAGGAACTAGATACGCTAGCTCGAGAGCCGTGATGCCAGTTCAGCTCAAATAAGTAACTCATCTGATGATATTGGATGAGTATCGATGGAGTAAACGCCCTAACTTGGGGTAAAAGTTCAAAGTCAAATTTCGTAGAACCCCCCTGAATAAAGAGAAGGCAACTTGTGTGAAGATGATACGTTTATTGAAGGCCCAAATAATAAACCAAAGCAAAACAAAACAAAACCAAGAATCCCTGAAATATTAAACGGACCACATTACAATTATACATATAACAATACCATTACAAAATACAAACCCGACAATGCAGTTATACACGATAATACATTACATTAATACGACCCATGATCTAATAAATATATTTACTATGTAATTTATATAACAATTTACTGGTCTTTTATGTTACACCAACTGACTACATGCAGTGTCATAAAATATATTACCGATACTGGGAATTTATCAATACATATATCAATTAGTTAAGTAAATAATTATGCACTCAACTAATTTTCCGTTTGCCTGCATAAGAGCCATACTCCACAAATATACCACCCGCTTTCAGATGATATCCGTGTACCGCATCATTCCTAATGAAGTAAATATAATAATACATGCCATACAATATCCTAACGCGATTTCTTTCGGATATCCTGTAATGCTCAAATACCACATTAGTAATACACACAGAACCGCGCGTGCGCTGCATTATATGAATTGGTGCACGATGCTCTCGACATTTACGAGGAAATCAAAATATTTTCTCTTTATCTTTAGTGTTTATCTCATATAATATCTCATAATGATATTTCTGACTCGCCCTAAAGTTCGACAACCCACCCATAAAAACACGTGCATGGACAACACACACACGTTTCACACACTACATGGCTAGCGACTAACATTCTACTGAACAACGTTTATGTAAGATCCCCAAACCATTCACGCACCCTGATATTCCTCCACAAAACGTACGAAACTCATTACAAAAACACGAAATTAATTAACTTAATTAAACTGGAAAGTATATCCCCAAACTATGGTACATCTATCTGTAAATTATATCTACACAGAGAAAAGGAATAAAGAATAGCAACCAAATAGCAATACGCGAACACGTTTGCCTTCATACCTTCGACGCGATAAAAAGGCCGTTTCAAATAGAACGAGCATTATTCTAGGTGTAACACGACACGACTTAAAGTGCGACAATAAAAGCGTGCCTGAGATACAACACATATCACGAATCGTTAGATTCTTGGTATGTGCTTCAGAATAGATTAGCCGGGAGACTATACTGTGAAGTCATGTGACTCTGTCAGTATGTCGGTACCTCTTCCCACTTTCCTTATATGTGTAGTAATTCAACCCCTAAAGTACCAAACCATTAAGCATTCTATTACATATAACAAAGACAGCTTGAATGCTGTCCCCGATACAAGAATACCCAGAAAAAAACTGACCTGTGATGTCCGACGTCTTGCAGTAAATTTCTCACCAAAAACAACTCCTAGATGTATTTGTCAAATGACGTGTACAGAGGGCGGGCCGAGGAGATTAACAGTTCGCAGCAGAATCCTACTATATACAGATGATAAATTGGTGAGATATGTAAGAAGCGGGTATAACTGACGACGTCTGGCGACTGAAAAGCTACAAAATAACACCACAGAAAAGCCTCACTCTGTATACTCACAGTCTGGTACCAGTCCAAAACCTGGAACGGGAGATATTGCACGGACAAGAAAAGTCAATAGACAAAACTAAATTAAAATAATTTAAAGTTGTTTGATTGATGTAATATTTTAACGCAAAACATGTAACAGTAGCGCTCCCATATCCTCCCTTTCCGGTAAAAGATGCCTCCCAGCATCACAACGTTCATATTAACTAAACTATTAACGTGATCATATACGTTTTACGGCTAAAATGATGAGCCTGTTCCAGTGCAGCCAGGACTACCTTCTGGTTTGCCTTCATGTTTATTCTTCTCGGCTCTCTATATTCAGGTACCTTCATTTGAGTGTTTTTCGGTCTTCATGTCATACAATACAAGCGATACGGATTTTATATTTTTGAAACATCATGATGTCTTGTCGGCATCATTGAAAACTGTTGACCGCTTCTCTCTTGCAGGAAACTAGCCTACGTTTACGCATACTATGATTGTCTTTTTGAATTTGGTGCTAATACTGTTATCTGGAATATGGAATAGGTCTTCGGATTATGGACGCGGATATTCTTTAATGGACGACGGCTGAATTATGAATGACGGACTAGACGCTTGTAATTCATCCCTCACTATATCAAGGTTACCAGATAAAGGTTTATGCCTTAGAGCAAACACGCTAGGTAAAAGTCCTGATCTCGCTCCTTTTTGCATTGGTGCTACCTCCAATGATAAATTGTTATGTCACCCAACCCCGTGCAAAGCAAGTTGACTGAAACATGAGTGTTAGATCCAACTCAACAGGCAGCTGTCGTCTATGAAGTATTCACCAGTGTGTACGAGCGCCACATCAGACATACAGTAGCCAGTTGTCGTCCAAAATCCAAGCAGTCCAGTAAATATATATATATTTATGAGTATACGCTAGCTTTTTTGTAATTCATTATATCCGCATGTTCAACATATCTATTTAATGCGACAGTACAATCAGTTAAGCAAGTTTGAAAAATTGCCGCATTTACCGTACAAATAAAAGGAGCCTTTGTAACGTATCACTCTCTTAATATTTATCCGGTAGTACGTTGAAATCTTGGAAATATAAAATAACACATGTGCTCCAACAGTACAGATACAATTAACAACAAAAATAAACATTGAAATAAAATAGGCGAGCTATGCGCAGTATTCAAAAGATTGTGAGAAGACATCCTTCCATTTTCCCAGTTGCCAAATTGAAGAAGCAGACTGAAAATACTCCATGAAAACGGTATTATAAGTCAATAGTTCCGTTAATCTTTACCATACCTAAATGTATGTCTATTTTTAAACAACAAAGATTTATATACAAGGATATATTGTGACACAGGAGAGAAGGCTATCTCCACACTCAACTGTTCCATACTACGACAAGTAACTAGAAAAGTCATCACTCAGCTACCAACTTCTGGTTCATAGTATAACATTCTATAGTAGACCCATTACAATTAGAATTTGTCTTGCAGTTTCTAATTATCATTATAGGTAGCCATATTTCAGATATCCCTCTAACTTGCTTGTTTGGTAATACAAGAACAACAATTATCCAGATATTCAAACAATCTTCCCGTACCTCAAGAGTTAGCAAGAGAGAAGCTATCAATATTGTTCAATGATGTCGTCAATACATCGTGACGGTTTTATCGTCAAACCCATATCATTAAGACAGGTCAGTTTCCGAACACATAATTTACATCCAGCAGTTTCATTCACATGGTAATATAAGCGTCTAGTTCGTCGTTCACTGTATTCATTCTTCGTCAATTTAAAGTGATCGCAAATCCTCAAAGACCATTGGAAAAACATTTTCGTGTCGAAAAATAATTTTTGTCCTTTTTACGATTTTATTACAGAGTAACCTGCAAATAAAGCATGGGATTATATGGTGGTCAGTTTCGACCATATCCAGGTCCGGTGACGTCAGACTGCCTTAATACATATATTTGAAATTTTGTATACACTTTTCAATGCTTGAGTCAAGCATTGAAAAGTGTATACTTTGAGTTTGAAGACATACTCACTGTTCCAATATGCATGCTTCACCAAAATCGAGGAAACTAAATGCAATATTCGAATTGATTGGGCACTTATGAGTTATCATACAAAAAAATCAAGCACTTTTTACCCGGTTAGAATAAAATCACATAAATGAAGTAAAAATATGTTTGGATACAGTTGGAATTGAAGCGGGCATTCTCTCTCGTCGACTTTATGACAAAAGAGATGATTACAATTTCGACATCGTAAACTATCCCTTTCTGGATAGTAATATTCCAGTGGGACCTGCATATGGCGTATACATATCTCGCTTAGTAGCATTTGCTAGATCCTGTGTTAAATGTGACGATTTTAATCAACGTCACAAAATACTGGTGCAGAAACTTAAAAAACAGGGCTATTCCACCAAGCGCCTTCACTCAAAGTTTCTCAAATTTGGCGATACATATCGCATGCTGATAGCAAAATACGAACGTACCGTGCAAGATCTATGGCGCTACGTTTCGTAACTTGTGTCTAATTCCGCTTAACCCGGGGCTAGGGGCCGTATGAACCCATGTACTTCAAGAACCTCATGGTACTCATATGAACAGTCACAATCAAAGCGTGACTGAGATACATCATTCTTTAGATGACGACTTTACAACGAATATTATGGATTAAGAATACTGATCAGCGATACGGATTTGATATTTTTGGAACATCATGATGTCTTGCCGGCATCATTGAAAACTGTTGACCGCTTCTCTCTTGCAGGAAACAAGCCTATGTTTATGTATACAATGATTGTCTTTTTGAATTTGGTGCTAATACTGTTATATGGAATATGGAATAGGTCTTTGGATTATGGACCCGGATGTTCTCTAATGGACGACGGCTGGATTATGAATGACGGATTAGACGCTTGTAATTTCATTTGAGCTTCACTTCCTCGTTCATAATCCAAAGACCTAATTCATAGAACAGCATTAACACATTAAAATAACATTCATAGTGTACATAAACATGGGCTAGTTTCCTGCAACCGCAATGCGGTCAACAAATTTCAGTGATGCCGGCAAGACATTATGATGTTCCAAAAATATCCAATCTGTATCTCTGATTAGTATTCCTAATCCATATGATTGATTAGTATTCTTAATCCATATGATTTTGGTTGTAGAGTCGTTTTCTAGAGACTGGTGTATCTCATTCAAGCGAGCTGCGCGCTATCGATTCGCGAGATAGTGTACCGAATACAGAATTCTGCCTATTCCAATATTTTTCAAAAGTATCTCAACATTGCAATAGCACTTGTTCACGTGAACAATACGTTTTTTAAATGATGTTGTGGTTTCATGACCTTACGCACACGACTATTTAGCTTGTTCAAGTCCCAAATAACATTTAGACTAATTTACAGGTACATATCGAAGTACTCTCTTGCCAAATACATCTACATATACCCCTTTGTTGCACTATCCTCGGATGACTTATTAAACAAAACACAAAGCACCGGAAAAGATATATATATCTCCTCCGCACACTTCTGCCGAAACACACAAGCTGTATACTGGTCTGACACAAATCGTGCACTATATATATATAGGCTGTATATCAACTTCTGCAAGCCTGGTGATTATATGGTTAGCGTGAAATCATTGAGGTGAAATGTACATAAACCTCAGAAGTGAATAGTCAATAGTATTGAGCGGCTATTGAGACTTAATATTATCGGCATGTATGTGTATGAAGGCATAAGACTTCATTCGTTCTACTGTTACCATTTCTATATTTCTATAAAATTGCATTGATTCCACATGCGTGATATATATATATTGGTGTCAATTCTGTTACACAGCATGCAGTCGCCCACACAACTATTTTTTTTTTAATTACGCCACTTTACTGGAAACATAAAATGAACCCACACTTCATCCCAACAGCTGAGGTAATCGATGGTTACAAATGGTAATTCTGGAAGGCTGTTTTCTGTTTTTCTTCTTAACACGACTAGGCTATTACTAAAAGACGTAATCGTCTCCTCCGTGGTAAAGTCAGCAGAAGAGTGAGCCTGTTCCTTTCTCATCAAGACAGTTGTGTATAATAATGCACTATTTGTACTACCAGTAGTGTCCTGCAAATGCAGTGAAGGTGGGTGTATTTGAAATAATTATCCTTCTAATTGCTGCATATTAATCGGATTCATAAGACAACAGATCCGCCGAAAAGGATTCACAATTTGTTTCCATAGGAATGCCTATGTATTGTTGGTACACTACCAAACTTCACATGGAGAGTATCATTGAAAACTAGGGCCCTCGGTGGCCGAGTGGTCTAAGGCGCTTCGCTGGTGACCGCTAGCCTCACACCGCTGAGCCGGTGTGGAAGGTAAGAATGTCCGGTGGCTACGACTGTCCGGCCCCTATCTTCTAACCCAGCTAGGACACTTTTCTCCGCATTGGGGACAAATGTCCGTCCTTGTTCGCAATAGAAAAGGATATGAAACCAGGACATTCTTATCCATCACACCGTCACGGGTTCGAACCCAGCTGGTCCATGTGTGAAAGTTTGTCGGTTACTTGTCGACGGGCGTTGGTTCTCTCCGGGTACTCCGGCTTCCTCCATGACTGTCACCATATAAGTGAAACAACCTTGAGTGTGACATTGAACCACCCCCTACCCCCCTCAAGCAACTGTATAAATGAGAAAGTTCCTCCTTCGTAAAGTGGTGAAGACGCTTGTGACAATACCTCCATGATCAGTTATCTGGAGTACCGATACAGTCATTGAAGGCATTACATTAGGTTCTGACGATGAAGAAGTGCATATAAAGTATCCCAGGTGGATTCGTTTATATATGGTATCCCTGTGCATTAAGTTCGTCGTTAAGGCTATTAGGTTTATTAGTTATGAGGTATATATACATACAATTAAAAGCAAATGTGTTTCTCACAGAATTATTCTGCTTTCTGCAAGGCTCTTATCGACATGGTTGACAGAATCTTAGAAGTATAGCTTTGTATGTGATAAATAATTCATCCAGAGTAACGGCAGCCAGTAGAGGATTAAACGGATGATGTAGCTAATGATTAATCCCTTAATCCGCAATGATTTTAATTTTTCTTACCTGTAAATATTACATTGTTTATTATCTTTATCTGCTTGCAGATCTGCAAGAACATGTGCAATGGGGGTTCTCATATGTGAGGAAGTGTATTCTGTTGAAGAGGTTGTTGGTATCAGAAACCTTGATTTTTGCAAGTCCACATTTTCTTCCTTTGACAACCTAAACAAACAACGTTCAATTGCAGCAGGGACTGTAGTCTGGTCGACTTCCAGGTTTATGTTTATCGAACCTGGATATTTAGGCCTCTTCTTCAGGAGTGAAGGAAACCACCGATAGTTCGTATAGAACATCCATTTCAGATATATCATCATAACTAAACTCCGGTTGGTTTTATATAGTTATTATATCAAATAGGACCCTGCTCGTGGGGTTCCTGTGTGTGAAGGAATAGGACTCAATGTCGTGATATGACTGAAAGAGTGTTGAAAGCGACATTGAATCATCTTCACTCTCTCACTCACACGCTATTTTATCATCTTCGACTCCTGTATCTTATTACATGTTATCAGGTACACCAGAGGTATGATCTCGTCATTCAAGGTGACATGTACCTCACTACTCAAAGCCTGACTGAGATACAGCGACAACGTAAAATCCGTGAATCACTCATGGTCCCCATCAGACTATCAGGCTTTCGAGCAATATGACTTTACACCGTCCAATATTTCCATCATCATTGTTATTACGGTTCTTACAACAGCTTTAACTTTCAACATTAGCATATTACTTTTAGAATGACAAAGGATTTCGCATGTTCATTCCATCGCAATAAAGAATTTATTCGGCAGTGTTCTGCATGCTCCATTAGAGTTGACTTCTTGGTGAAATGCACATAAAGTAACTGTCGCATTGATAGCCAACCTCGGAAAGTACCTGTGCTTCACGAGATTGTGGGTAGTGAAACACAACAACCATGCAATTAAATGCTTCCCTTTATGGGCGTGTGGGTCTGCATGCTACACGAAACGTGGAGACAACCCCTGTTTCTCGTCTGTCCATTTCGTTGGCGTGGTGTTATATAGCGTTCCGGGCAAAAAAGCGTTCTATTATAGATTCCATTTCCTTGTCTTGTCTTCTCACCATGTGAAAAATTGCAATGAACAACTGTTCGATCACCCACTAGTTGACTAAAATCACCAATAACGTTAACTTCTTTCGTTTCTAAAATGAAATAAATTTAATGTCTGGTTATATGCACTGCATCTCGGCTCATCCTTGCCTTGGAAATGTGCAAAACAAAGGAGATTTCTGGTATATTAACCATGTAATGCGGAGGATAGCTCATTCCATATTGAATATACCAAGGGCATATTTAGTATATTTTTGGAATTGGAAGGAGAGAATATTGGTAAGTTGTACTCATTCCATGACATTTAGCAAATAAAATTCAATTACATATTATAATTCGGCCATGGGGCATTGGTTTTAGCAAGCCGGTATATAACGTATGTACTGATAAAAAATAGTATTGCTTGCAATTGTTTTATTACGGTTCTAACAACAGGATAACTTTCAACATCAGCATATTACTTTTAGAATGACAAAGGATTTCGAATATTCATTATATCGCAAGTATTTGTTCGGCAGTGTGCTGCTCTTGTGTGCTACGGTTCTTTATCGAGCATGGTCTTTCAAAAGAAGCCGTTGTAGTTTGTTGTCGAATGTTTAGTCCCATCCAAGTCATGTTCATTCCCACTGCATTCGTCGATGGAGTTGGCCAGACAATGAAACACTTAAATCAACCAGCACTGCATGTAGTGCGACGTCAAATTTATGTCAGCTGCCTTTTCAAAGACTGAGTGTATGACGGTATGACTGTTATGTGTCGAGCCGCAATCAGATGGCACAGAAGTAAATTTACTCGAGTTTAGTGTTGTAAATTGCTGCGTTTTATAGCATTCTGTTGTCTGTTGAAATACATTACAATGTAGAACGGGAACGGAGCAATGCAGGACAAAGTCGTTGCTGCCTTGAAATGAACACTCGACGATGTGTCAAAAAGTCAACCGCTATCGTTGAAAGCCCACGTTCCACTACGAACCGTAATATTGCGAATGTTTTGCGTTACATGCAGTACCGTAGAATAATGAATCGGTTGTTCGTCTTTCCAAACAAGAATCTCCAGTCATATAATAATTTACCGTCATTTACAGACCAATTAGTATAGTGCATGACCTCAATAGATCATGGAATATGGCAAAAAGGATAAGGAAAAAGGATTATCCCGAGTGTAGAAACAATTTATCACTACATATTATATACTGGCTTAATGAAACCAGTGCCCCATGGCCCAACTATACTATGAAATTGAATTCTATTTATTAAATGTCATGGAATGAGTACAACTTTCCACTCCTTCCAATTGCTAAAATATATCATATATGCCCTTGGTGTGTTCAATATGGAATGAGCTGTCCCTCTCATTACATGGTCAGTATACAAGATTTTTTCCACATTTTCAAGGTAAGGATGAGCCGAGATGCAGTGTATATAACAAGACATTGAATTTAATTGATTTTAGAAACGAAAATAGTAAATGTTATCGATGATTCTAATCAACAAGGGTTGATCGAACAGTTGTTCAATGCAGTTTTTACATGGCGAGAAGGCCAGACAAGGAAATTAAATCTATAATACAAGGCTATAACATCACACCAACTGTAGTCTCCATACGATAAACACGGATAATGCAGACTCACACGCCTGTGAAGGGAAACATTAATTGCATGGTTGTTGCGTTTTAATATACACAAGGTACTTTCCAAGGTTAGCTATCATTGCGACCGTTCCGTTATGCGCATTTCACCCAGATATCCACTCAGCAGAATACTGCCGAACAAATTCTTTTTTTTGCGACGGAATGAACATTCGGAATCCTTTGTCATTCTAAAAGTAATATGCTAATGTTGAAAGTTAACGCTGTTGTAAGAATCGTAATATCACACACTGAAATACCATGTACGGTTACTCTTAGAACACGACTTGAAAATTCGGTTGAATAAAATCACAAGCTGCCTGTTGTCGAGAAAAATGTCGCCATACTGTGTATATTGAGAGAGTGAAGGCATGAAACGGTGTCCAGATCCTCTATTCTCAAATTTGTGGACAAATATCATACACTGAAACAAAATCTGGTCGAATTAATCGCACCATGTTACGGTGGTGCAGAAAGATGCCGGCGTACTCACAGGAAGGCATATAACCCTACGGGCCAATAGTCAGAATGACATCTTTAAAGGTCAACCCAAACGGAATTTTTTTTGGTCTAAAAATCCTTAAAAATCATAGTTCATACTTCACTTTGTATGAAAAAAATATTGAAAAAATTCTAATCCGATCAGAAACACACGTAATATGGGATCAAAGTGGGCTTTTTCACACTTTCACAGCTGGGTTGATGACGTCACACAGGGCAATTGCCTGAGAAAAAATAGCGGATAACATGGAAAGCGAGTGCAGTCAGAGCTCCGATTCAGATGTCGATTCGAGCGATATCACCTCCTTGGATGGAAATATTTTTCGCCAAGAAGATGAAATAGACATAGAGGAGGATGATGACGGGTAAAATCGAATGATATTCCCACAATCTCAAATGTCAAAGGATTATGAAAGTATTATTATCACTTCTGTATCTACAGCCATTCACTTAAATTGGTGTTCAGAACCAATAGGTGTTCAGAAAATAAAACAATAATAGGTGACCGGTTTGCCCGATCACTGTACGACTTTGTCGTTGTCTGATCTACATGCACTCTCACAATTGTAGGTAGACTGGACCCAGCCCCTGTTTCATAATGTATTTTAAAGGGGAAACAAAAGGAAGTAACTCTGCCTATTACGAAATACTTGAAATATTTTTTTCATTTTTTTTTCATTTTTTTTTATTTTTTTAATTTTTTTTATTTATTCACTCATCAAACGTATTTATATTTAAGAAAGATCCTTTTATTATTATTAAATAGTACATATGAAATAGAGACTCATCCAGTCTAACTTGTAGGTGCTCAAGCAACAAATGCCACATCATGGATAGCATTCTGGGCGTTTATCGGGGACGCGAGAGCGAGCAGGGCATGTACATCCGTCTCCCTGCCCGAGGCCTCGCTTGCAGGCAAGGTTCGTTCATGCAGCCGATGTCCGTGGTAGATTCTCCTTGTCCGATTTCTTTGCCGTCACATTCTGATTGTTCTTAGGTTTGATAGTTGGAATAGCTGTTCTCTTTAGTTTTGGTTTGTACCCGAATTCAACTGCTACGCTGTAGAGGTCCTCGAATGATGTCTTTCTGTCAAAATGTGCCGAGCAAATTATACGAGTACTGGCTCGGGCCCTCTTTCCACACCCTCGTGTTGCGTACAAATTTTGTCTAATTTGCAGCGATTTTCTCGTCTTTAGGCCACAAATGAATACTAACACCGTCATCTGTAGTAAAACTGCAACCTCCCACTACACAACGTCGGGGCATATTTAACAAATGATGCCCCGATATCCCGAAAATCTTCAGAAATCAGCAGCTACTTATGACTGTGGTATACGGCTTTAACATAGAGAATATAAGACGGCTGTCCCTCCGTGACGCCACAGCTGGAATTGACAGGAGAGCGATTTTCAGCTTTCAAACGGCAATATCTCGCCAACCAGACGACACAAAATTATAAAAAAAATATCATTATTTTCAGAATCGAAAGGACTATTTTTTTATATTTTTGACCTCAGATCGTTTGGGTTGACCTTTAATGGCATGCCCACACGACCCTATTCTCATGGCATCAGATTGTATATCCCCTATTGTCATATATAATATTTACCGACGGTTTGGAGGTTACAAACTCTGACGTTGGGAGAATGACACGACCCATACAGTGACTTGAACGGTAGCAGATACAGAGGGTCAAGAGAAATGATGGAATAGTCCTATCGAGCAATCGGATGGAAAGTGCTGAACTATGTGACCGTACGATAGCAGATAGGACACACACAGGGATGATATTAGTAGAATGCAACTTCTTATTCAGAACGCAGGTCTGTGAGACTCGACACCCAAGCGCCATGAGAATAATTTGAACAGAGAGCAAGCCTCGGGGACGAACGTCCACCAGCAGAATCTCACCTGATACTGATAACAATTAAGCGCAACATAAATAAGTGGTGGAAAACGATGTCGGCTTACTGGCAAAAAGTCATATGATCGAACAGGTCGATATTCCGAATACATATCTGCTTCTCAGGCACGCTTTTAATGCTGTTGGTCAGGTGGAAATTATTAATGACATGCCCACACGGCTCCTAGCAACAGCTTGACCGTTATCGGAAATAAGTGTCCAAGATCAATGATGTAATAGACCTATAAAGTCATCTGATGGAAATGATGAATTATGTGACAGTTGGATTGCCAAAACGGCCCAAACGAGTAATATATCAGTAGAATGCCAGTTTTTAGTCAGAACATGGGTCAAGCGATTACTTTTCCACCATGTCAACCATGTCAAACTACAATCACAATGATTTGTATGGAGAGTTAGCCACGGGGACGAAACGTACACTAGCAGAATCTCACCCCGGCCTTCAATCGTACCGTTTTTATGACATCTTCTACAAGATTCATGTGTTCCTAGTGTAGCAAATACGGGAAAATTCGGCCTGAGGGAATTTAATTTATTTTATTTATAACAAGTTTATAACATATTTTTATTGTAAGTTTGATCCCCATTTTTTTCCTCTTAACCCGATGATAAATACTGAAATTTAAAACATAATTCAGCGTCTATAGAAATGAACGTCCTCTAATTCCTTCAATGGGAAGTTGTCTCACTCGATGAGGTTCCTTTGAACTTTTCCTCTCAAAAACGTTATAATTCTTGGTTCTTGTGATATGCTGTCAGACTATTGGCCTGTGTGATCATTTGGCTTCTTGTCAGTACGCCGGCATCTTTTCCCACCGCCTTCATATGTTGCGTTTAATCATTAATTGTTAGCAATATTTTCTCTCTTTTTCTCGAAATTGGTGATATGGATGCATGAATTTCGAGCATTTTATTCAAAACATATAATACATCTATACAATTGTGACGTATTTTAATCTGCTTTAGTTATAGCACAAAAATAAAGTTTTGCAACTGTATCTGAACCACATGCTGCATAACGCAGGCACCCAAGTTGACGTCGTACGTCATAATACGTTATTAAAAATTCTCACAATATCACTGTTGTGGTTAAAAAACATTTTACGTGGTAATGAAAAAGACGTGGTGCGGTTTATCGAGGAATCGACCCCCAATGCGGTGCGTTTTAAGTGCCAAAATGAAATATTATGCCCGAAAGATTTTTTTCAGTTAGCTGACTGTCTTTTCGTATATTCCGTGTAATTCTCAACCACAGTATCTTAGAGTGTTTAATAAAAGCATATTGAAGTAGTGGATTTGTGCAGAATCATAAATTTTGGGATGAAATCAGCTTCATTTTTCACTCCGTAAACATACGAAGCCAGTCCAGAACAAATAGAAACTTTATCACGAAATATTGGTCTGGCCAATTGTTACTTATAGCCCTAATGCGGTTTTGGTTTTGGACTGGCTTCATATTTTTACGGAGAGGAATACGGTGCTGTTTACACCTCGAAATAGACGATTTTGCACAATTCCACTATTGCACTAAATTCAGGGCCTGCAAAACACTCAGATCATACCAGACCATAAGACCAATACCTCACTTAACCGAGCCAGGTTCTTTATTAAATGATTATATGCGTCATCAAGGAAAATAATTATAACCTACAACTATACCTCGGTTTCTATACCTGAATGCAAATCCGTGAAGACTCTTACTATATACATATATAATCTCAGAAATTTTAATAATATAGTTTCATGATTAGCGGATCTGATTGACTGAAGAACAGAAGAATGGGCACGAAAATGGACCTTTTGGATTTATCGGCTGGAAAACTCCTGAGGTTATATATGGTACCTCCCAAAATTCAACCGTATTCACCTTCAACGAAAAGGCAAACTTGTAAATGCCTTATAGATGAACCCCAAAAGTACTTGATTTCATTAGTTTCAAACAAGAAAAAAGTCAAATGCCCATAAGTTTTCATGGCTATCAAAGGCTGCACGTGCTGATATATTTTTATAACCAGTGTGTATGGTGACCCACCGCCCACTTTTTTATTGTCTTCTCTTAACCCGGAAGAAATACTGAAATTTGAAACAAATGCAATGTCTAGAAAATTATGAACGTCCTCAAACGAGAAGTTATCCACAACGGTCGTCTACATGCAACTCGATCGCTGAATGAATGCTGAATTTCAGCTGTATTTATTTAAATTCCCATTTCACAAACCGAAGACTTACAACACACATGTGCGGATGTGGGATATACTCAATCGTGGACTAACAGGCACGGTCCATGAGCGGGTTATCCAAAGAGGAGAAACAAATATTCCGTTAAAAAAAACTGAAATTACACCTTCCACTCGAAATAGCAAACAAAGTGGGATTTCCACCCATGGTTTCAAAAGTAAACACTTTTTTTCAAAGGGGCAAGAATATTTGTTCGACCATTAAAGACATCTGAATCAATAATTCTTAGCAACATTTTCTCTCTCTTCATACAGTTATGATGTATTTTAATTATAACACTATAATAATATTCCCCGTGTCTGAACCATACGCGACGCTATATATAGAGGTTATAAAAACATATTGACGTCGTACTACGTTATTTGGTAAAAACATATCTCACAATGTAAATGTTCTGATCGAAAAATCGTTACCTCACATTCATAATATCAAGCTGATATTTTAAAGTTTATTTCACAGACGATGTGGACGAGAGAATATACGAACTAATATAGCCCAATTAGTTTCTATTGAGTATTTTTTGGTATTATGTGACCGTTCATATGAACATCATGATAATGCTGCATTCACACAATATTCATACGGTCCCTTAGACACAAGCATATAGGTACAAGCGTCTGGTTCGTCATTCAATATTCAGCCGTCGTCCATTAAAGAATATCCGCATCCATAATCCTAAGACCTATTACTTATCCATATAACAAACAGCATTAGCACCAAAATCAAAAAGACAATCATAGAAAAAACATAGGCTGGTTTCCTGCAAGAGATAGGCGGTCAAAGCTAAGCGTAGTGCCAAAGATATTCGATACGATCGTATTTTCAAGAATGTACATGTGATACATTTCATCAAAGTTAAGAAAATTGGAGTGAATCGCAAGCGTCAGAACCGACATCAAATATTCAGCTGTCGTCTTCAAATTTCGGCGTCAAAAATCGAACGACCTAGTGTGATATGACAGTTAGCACCAATTCCAACTGTGTATGAAATAAATAATGAAGATACTTAACAAACCAATTAACAAATCAATTTCTGCAGTAAGATTGTGTGACGGTATTTGAAATCGTCGCATGTTTCATGGGATCTAAGAAATGCTATACTAGCTGTAGTCGAGATATCTATATTATATACAGGACCTTCTGTCATGGTGTGTTGCATCGATGGATTACAATTTCATTCTGTGAATTACTGAGACAATTTTGCGGTATATTGCTTTGAATATTACTTACCGCTTATTTGGTAGAAAGGGGTTAGTGGAAACTATGGTTAGCGGAATCTGGTAACTTTCAGCCATATGTCAAAGGGTCCAAATATTTATTCTTGTTTATTTAACATAGATAAGACGAAAATGGACGTGTTATTGGCGCAAACTCGTAAGATTTAGCGCAGATGGGCCCGATAGAATCGGTATTAAACTGTCATTTGACCGCCAACTATCCGCAGCGGCTCAGAAAAATAATCTTGTAAATATATTAAGTGATATTAATGCTTTATCAACAAAATACACAGGGGATCAGAACAGGGGGTAAACACCACTGCTGCTCTAAGATGCTAGGCAATCCTATACCCACACACATTGGCAGTAATTCAAACTAATCTATACTGAAAGACTATCCATTGTAGGGAGAATTATGTGTTTTTAAGCGAGAAATTCCGCCTGTGGCGCTACTCTGGTGTCCAAACTTAAAGTTTTTTCCATACAATAGATTTGGAAATATGTAATTGTCTCTTGAGTTATCTTGTTTATCTTGTCATCCAGATCTTCGATTATGGTATTGGTCTACCTTGTTACACAAGCTTTGAACTGTGTCGTTGTATAGTTATCTCGAGTTATCTTGTTTGCCTATCGTGTTATTTCGTCCGTCTGTCTCATCAAGCATGTCTTGTGTTATCCCATTTACTTAACTGGTCATTCGTGTTTTGTAGCTTTCTCATTGGTCTATATCTTCTGGCACGTCTCTTGAGGTTTTCATCGATATATATTGTCACCTACGTCTTGAGTTGTTCCATTGGTTTGAACGTTGAGTTATCGAATAATTTTGTAAATATCTCCGAACATATTTTAAATTATCTGTTTGGTCTACCGTGTGGCCAGTGTTCTGAGTTATCAAATTAGTTCATCTAACCCTCTACTTGGTGTATCTCTTGGGCTATTTTGATTCGTACGTTTCAAGTTATCTTCTGCCCTCTATCGCGAGATTTCTCACCCATTCACACTTGTATCGTTATACTTGT